>JBBMOL010002389.1:15000-20000 GCA_037954665.1 Laguncularia racemosa | reverse complement strand
TATTAGATCCGGGATGGGATATGGTTCCGAAGGATGAACTGGATATGTACAGTTCCAATAAGATTTCATTCTTGAACAAAAATACATTTTTTGATTTATTTCATCTGTTCCATGACCGGAACAGGGGGGGATACACGTTGCACCACGATTTTGAATCAGAAGAGAGATTTCAAGAAATGGCAGGTCTATTCACTCTATCAATAACCGAGCCGGATCTGGTGTATCATAAGGGATTTGCCTTTTCTATTGATTCTTACGTATTGGATCAAAAACAATTCTTGAATGAGGTATTCAACTCCAGGGATGAATCGAAAAAAGAAATCTTTATTGGTTCTACCTCTGTTTTTTATGAAGAGAATGAATCTTTTTATCGAAGGATCAGAAAAAAATGGGTCCGGATCTCCTGCGGGAATGATTTGGAAGATCCAAAACCAAAAATAGTGGTATTTGCTAGCAACAACATAATGGAGGCAGTCAATCAATATAGATTGATCCGAAATCTGATTCAAATCCAATATAGCACCTATGGGTACATAAGAAATGTATTGAATCGATTCTTTTTAATGAATAGATCCGATCGCAACTTCGAATATGGAATTCAAAGGGATCAAATAGGAAATGATACTCTGAATCATAGAACTATAATGAAATATACGATCAACCAACATTTATCGAATTTGAAAAAGAGTCAGTTCGATCCTCTTATTTTTCTTTCTCGAACCGAGAGATCCGTGAATCGGGATCCTAATGCATATAGATACAAATGGTCCAATGGGAGCAAGAATTTCCAGGAACATTTGGAACATTTCGTTTCTGAGCAGAAGAGCCGTTTTCAAGTAGTCTTCGATCGATTACGTATTAATCAATATTCGATTGATTGGTCTGAGGTTATCGACAAAAAGGATTTGTCTAAGTCACTTCGTTTCATTTTGTCCAAGTTACTTCTCTTTTTGTCCAAGTTTCTTCTTTTTTTGTCTAACTCACTTCCTTTTTTCTTTGTGAGTTTCGGGAATACCCCATTCATAGGTCCGAGATCCGCGTCTATGAATTGAAAGGTCCGAATGATCAACTCTGCAATCAGTTGTTAGAATCAATAGGTCTTCAAATCGTTCATTTCAAAAAATTGAAACCATTATTATTGGATGATCATGATACTTCCCAAAAATCGAAATTATTGATCAATGGAGGAACAATATCACCATTTTTGTTCAATAAGATACCAAAGTGGATGATTGACTCATTCCATACTAGAAATAATCGCAGGAAATCTTTTGATAACACGGATTCCTATTTCTCAATGATATCCCACGATCAAGACAATTGGCTGAATCCCGTGAAACCATTTCATCGAAGTTCATTGATGTCTTCTTTTTATAAAGCAAATCGACTTCGATTCTTGAATCATCCACACCACTTCTGCTTCTATTGTAACAAAAGATTCCCCTTTTATGTGGAAAGAGCCCGTATCAAGAATTATGATTTTACGTATGGGCAATTCCTCAATATCTTGTTCATTCGCAACAAAATATTTTCTTTGTGCGGCGGTAAAAAAAAACATGCTTTTTTGGAGAGAGATACTATTTCACCAATCGAGTCACAGGTATCTAACATATTCATACCTAACGATTTTCCACAAAGTGGTGACGAAAGGTATAATTTGTACAAATCTTTCCATTTTGCAATTCGATCCGATCCAGCGGTTCGTAGAGCTATTTACTCGATCGCAGACATTTCTGGAACACCTCTAACAGAGGGACAAATAGTCAATTTTGAAAGAACTTATTGTCAACCTCTTTCCGATATGAATCTATCTGATTCAGAAGGGAAGAACTTGTATCAGTATCTCCATTTCAATTCAAACATGGGTTTGATTCACACTCCATGTTCTGAGAAATATTTACCATCCGAAAAGAGGAAAAAACGGAGTCTTTGTCTAAAGAAATGCGTTGAGAAAGGGCAGATGTATAGAACCTTTCAACGAGATAGTGCTTTTTCAACTCTCTCAAAATGGAATCTATTCCAAACATATATGCCATGGTTCCTTACCTCGACAGGGTACAAATATCTAAATTTGCTATTTTTAGATACTTTTTCAGACCTATTGCCGATACTAAGTAGCAGTAAAAAATTTGTATCCATTTTTCATGATATTATGCATGGATCAGATATATCATGGCGAATTCTTCAGAAAAAAATTGCGTCTTCCACAACGGAATCTGATAAGTGAGATTTCGAGTAAGTGTTTCCATAATCTTCTTCTGTCCGAAGAAATGATTCATCGAAATAATGAGTCACCATTGATATCGACACATCTGAGATCTCCAAATGTTCGGGAGTTCCTCTATTCAATCCTTTTCCTTCTTCTTGTTGCTGCATATCTCGTTCGTACACATCTTCTCTTTGTTTCCCGAGCCTCTAGTGGGTTAGAGACAGAGTGCGAAAAGGTCAAATCTTTGATGATTCCATCATACATGATGGAGTTGCGAAAACTTCTGGATAGGTACCCTACATCTGAACTGAATTCTTTCTGGTTAAAGAATCTCTTTCTAGTTGCTCTGAAAAAATTAGGAGATTCTCTAGAAGAAATACGGGGTTCTGCTTCTGGCGGCAACATGCTATGGGGTGGTGGTCCCGCTTATGGGGTCAAATCAATACGCTCTAAGAAGAATATTTTAATATCAATCTCATCGATATTATCGATCTCCTAAGTATCATACCAAATCCCATCCATCGAATCACTTTTTCGAAAAATACGAGACATCTGAGTCATACAAGTAAAGAGATCTATTCATTGATAAGAAAAAGAAAAAATGTGAACGGTGATTGGATTGATGATAAAATAGAATCCTGGGTCGCGAACAGTGATTCGATTGATGATAAAGAAAGAGAATTCTTGGTTCAGTTTTCCACCTTAACGACAGAAAAAGGTTTGATCAAATTCTATTGAGTTTGACGCATAGTGATCATTTATCAAAGAATGACTCTGGTTATCAAATGATTGAACAACCGGGAGCAATTTACTTACGATACTTAGTTGACATTCATAAAAAGTATCTAATGAATTATGAGTTCAATACATCCTGTTTAGCAGAAAGACGGATATTCCTTGCTCATTATCAGACAATTACTTATTTACAAACCTCGTGTGGGGCTAATAGTTTTCATTTCACATCTCATGGAAAACCCTTTTCGCTCCGCTTAGCCCTATCCCCCTCTCGGGGTATTTTAGTGATAGGTTCTATAGGAACTGGACGATCCTATTTGGTCAAATACCTAGCGACAAACTCCTATGTTCCTTTCATTACAGTATTTCTGAACAAGTTCCTGGATAACAAGCCTAAAGGTTTTCTTATTGATGATATCGATATTGAGGATAGTGACGATATTGAGGATAGTGACGATATTGATCGTGACCTTGATACGGAGCTGGAGCTTCTAACTATGATGAATGCGCTAACTATGGATATGATGCCGGAAATAGACCGATTTTATATCACCCTTCAATTCGAATTAGCAAAAGCAATGTCTCCTTGCATAATATGGATTCCAAACATTCATGATCTGGATGTGAATGAGTCGAATTACTTATCCCTCGGTCTATTGGTGAACTATCTCTCCAGGGATTGTGAAAGATGTTCCACTAAAAATATTCTTGTTATTGCTTCGACTCATATTCCCCAAAAAGTGGATCCCGCTCTAATAGCTCCGAATAAATTAAATACATGCATTAAGATACGAAGGCTTCTTATTCCACAACAACGAAAGCACTTTTTCACCCTTTCATATACTAGGGGATTTCACTTGGAAAAGAAAATGTTCCATACTAATGGATTCGGGTCCATAACCATGGGTTCCAATGTACGAGATCTTGTAGCACTTACCAATGAGGCCCTATCGATTAGTATTACACAGAAGAAATCAATTCTAGACACTAATACAATTAGATCTGCTCTTCATAGACAAACTTGGGATTTGCGATCCCAGGTAAGATCGGTTCAGGATCATGGGATCCTTTTCTATCAGATAGGAAGGGCTGTTGCACAAAATGTATTTCTAAGTAATTGCCCCATAGATCCTATATCTATCTATATGAAGAAGAAATCATGTAACGAAGGGAATTCTTTTTTGTCCAAATGGTACTTCGAACTTGGAACGAGCATGAAGAAATTAACGATACTTCTTTATCTTTTGAGTTGTTCTGCCGGATTGATCGCTCAAGACCTTTGGTCTCTACCCGGATCCGATGAAAAAAACGGGATCACTTCTTATGGACTCGTTGAGAATGATTCTGATCTAGTTCATGGCCTATTAGAAGTAGAAGGCGCTCTGGTGGGATCCTCGCGGACAGAAAAAGATTGCAGTCAGTTTGATAATGATCGAGTGACATTGCTTCTTCGGCCCAAACCAAGGAATCCTTTAGATATGATGCAAAACGGATCTTGTTCTATCGTTGATCAGAGATTTCTCTATGAAAAATACGAATCGGAGTTTGAAGAAGGGGAAGGAGAAGGAGTCCTCGACCCGCAACAGATAGAGGAGGACTTATTCAATCACATAGTTTGGGCTCCTAGAATATGGCGCCCTTGGGGCTTTCTATTTGATTGTATCGAAAGGACCAATGAATTGGGATTTCCCTATCGGGCCAGGTCATTTCGGGGCAAGCGGATCATTTATGATGAAAAGGATGAGCTTCAAGAGAATGATTCGGAGTTCTTGCAGAGTGGAACCATGCAGTACCAGACACGAGATAGATCTTCCAAAGAACAAGGCTTTTTTCGAATAAGCCAATTCATTTGGGACCCTGCAGATCCACTCTTTTTCCTATTCAAAGATCAGCCCTTTGTCTCTGTGTTTTCACATCGAGAATTCTTTGCAGATGAAGAGATGTCAAAGGGGCTTCTTACTTCCCAAAGAGATCCCCCTACATCTATATATAAACGCTGGTTTATCAAGAATACGCAAGAAAAGCACTTCGAATTGTTGATTCATCGCCAGAGATG
>JBBMOL010002388.1:0-25067 GCA_037954665.1 Laguncularia racemosa | reverse complement strand
TTCCTTCCAAACTTGCTCTGACTCTTCAAAACTCTTTCCCTTAGCTCCAAAATACTGTAGAAGATCCTGAAATTAACATTCATTCCATTAAGCACCCTTTTCTTCAACAAATCATCTAAAAATTCAACAATAAAGCACAATTTCATTACTCTAGATAAGGGTATTTGCGACTTATCAAAGACTATTTTTATTTGTAATTATTTCTTTGGACTATTTATGTGTAAGCTTTTGGGACACTTTTTATTTGGTTATAATTGAGCTTTAGGACCGGCTACTCTAAAAGCGGCATAATTGTAATTTTGAGGACTTTTCAACCCTAAAGGGAGCAAGTATAAATACTTGCTTAAGTATGGTTTTGGGGAACTTTTGAAAAATTTTCATAATTGACACACTTCACGTGTTAAGGGTTAGGGTTGCCTAATTCCAAAAATTGCTCTTATCAATTTCAAATCCCAATTTCAGGTTGTAGCGAGTGGCTTCAAGTCTAATTTGTGAGTAATATCAAATTTTCCTTGTTGCAATTTCCTTTTCATCACTAGTGAGTTGTATCTAAGGTTAAATTGGATTTGTTATTGATTGAATTAGATTACATTTGTAATCAATTTCATGTTGTTACAATTGATTGGTTTTTAGCCCTTAAGTTTTAACCTTCAATTTAGCTTCATTAGAACCGAGGATCACTTTGTTGGGAAAGTGGATCTTTGAATTAGTTCTTGCTGTTTTGTGTGTAATTCACATGGCACTCATTTTTATTTAGTGTTGTTTGAAGGATTTTATCCTTGTGAAATTATTACTTTGCAAATTAGAGAATTCGGATTTCATTGCTCTCCATTAGGTTTCACATAAATTATTGGAGTTTTGAGCCAAGGTTGAGCAAGTGCATTGAGGTTTATAATATTCCAATTACATGTGCTTAACCCCTATGTTAAGCACATCATCTTTTGGTATCAGAACTGAACATATTTGGTTCATTTCAATCTTGTTCATGTGGTGTTGTGGAATTGGTTATAGACATTGAGATTTGACGCCATTGTTCATGTGATTGGAAGTTAGTTTGATTGATATTGTTTGATTGTCTTTCAAAGTGGTTTTGCATGTGCTTAATCTTAGTTTTAGGCACATCATCTTTTGGTATTAGAGCTTGAGGTTGTGAGAAGGGATTGGTTACAAATTGAATTCGAAAGTTAGGGTTGGTTGTGTAGCACTTTGATCTAAACAAAATTTGTTGGCATGAAATTGCATTTTGTTGATTGTGTTGTTGAATTTGTTGTTTTGTTGATTAGTGGTTGATCACTTGAAGAATTAAACACTCCTAGATTCCTTAATTGTAGCTATGAACATGTAGTGCATGGAAAGCAAACCGTGAAGGGGCAAGAGTAGTGTTTCAATTGTTGAAGTGGAATTGTGTTGTGTGCATTTTCGAAAATTGGAGGAGTAGTATTTGTGATTTCAAATTTAAATTCCAGATTTGAAGTTGAGTAAAGAATAGGAAAACATTTGAAATTCAAACATCCATTAATTTGAAGTAGTTATTGAGTAGCATTAAGGATTGTTGTTTGAATTTAAATTGTTTGACCTTTTATGGAAAAGGTTGCATTTACTGGAATTATTTGAATTGTTGTTGCTGCCTTTGTTGTAAGGTTTTTAGTGTAAGGGGATTCAACAAGAAGTGTTGTGTGTGTTAAGGTAAGAAAGTGATACATTTGAAGTATTATTGTTGTTGTTTAAAGGAGTGCACTGTGTATGTGTGTAGTGTGATTTGTTATGTGTGTGTAAGTGTGAGTGACGGTGTGAATTGTTGTATGACTAAATTAATGTAAGTGATCTTGAAGTGGACGAGAGGAGTAAGAGTGTTGATCCTTTGTGATCAATTGAAGAAGTGTGAATTGTGTAGTGTATTTTCGGAAGTGAGGAGTAGCAAATTGTAATTTTCAAATTTGAAATCAGAATTGAAGTGTGAATTAAGAAGTCAATTTGAAATTTCAAAACACACATTAAGTCATAGTTTAATTGTGTGTCATTTGAATTTGAAATAGCTTCTTACCATTTGTGGACTTGTGCACTTATTGAACTCCTTTTGAATTTGAAAGTGAGCTGCCTTATCTTATATAGAAGTTGCGGTTTTAGTTGTACTTTGTGGAAGTGAAATTGTGCCATGGCTTGAGGAGTGTATTTGTATCCTTGTTAATTTAATAGAGGTTATGTACATTTGGTATTGGTTATTATATGTGTTGTAAAGAACATTGTTGGTAGTGGCATAACGCATTATAAACCTTGAGCATAAGGGGAATTTTGTGGCGGTGAATGGTGTGTTGTGTGTGTATTTTCCTTGCTACTAATTGTGTATTTAAGTGGTGAAAAGTCAAGGCAAAAATAAGGAAAGTTGAGGAGTAGAATTTGAAATTCAAACAAGTCATTAAAGTGTGAAAGTAATTGAACTAATTACTTAAACACTTGTAGTTGAATTTAATTCTATCTACTTGAAAGTAGTTGAGTATACTTCATTTGTGGCTTGGTTTTGTACTTGAACCATGGAAGTGTAAGGATAATTATTGTGTTTTTGGGTTTGAACACAATCATGTCTAGTGAAATATTTCATTATACTAATGTATTGCTCTAGACATTGACTACTTTTATTACTAAAGATAATGAACAAAGGGAAAATTTGTTCCATACTTCTTGTAGGGTATAAGGGAATTTATGTGTCCTTATAGTTGATGGTGGTAGTTGTACCAATGTGGTAGCAGCATCATTAGTATCAAAACTAAAACTTGCAACAACTCTACATCTTAAACCGTATAAATTGCATTGGCTTAGTGATCAAGAGAGTTTGCATATGACCCAAAGAGCTAAGGTACCATTCAGTGTAGGGGATAAATATTGTGATGAAATTGAGTGTGATATTTTACCTATGTATGCATCCCATATATTGCTTGGCAGGCCTTGGTTATATGACGGGAGGTCTTACATGATGGCTTTAAGAATACTTATGTATTCTAGAAGAAGGGAAAACACATTATTCTGAATCCGATGTTGCCTTCAGAGGTTCAAAAGGTTCAGCAATAGATCTGTAGACCATCACAGATTCTTGAGGATCATAGCCACATGATCAAATCTTCAAAGGCTCTTGAGGTTTCTAGTGACACGAACCAACCCTTAGAGCACAAAATTTGTCAAACACAGACATGCCAACCTTTCAGAGGATCCCGATTATCATAGTCAGATGAGTAGACTACCAGAGGACTAAACTATTTAGGGGCAGCTGTGTTCACCTTCAAAGTTACTAGAGGCTCATGAGCAGTTGAGTAAACCATTGGAGAATTTTGAGGGTCGGAGTTAGATGAGCCCATCATTAGAGAACCAGACTATTCAGAGACAATTGTGTCCACCTTTAGAGGTTTTAGAGGGCCTGAGCAATCGGGCCAACCATTGGAGGGCCATGAGGGTCAGCGCCATACAGATGAGTTAGAAAAGGAGGAAACAATATCAATGGAACGGGTTGAGACAGGGGAGACCTCATTGGATAATGGGTCATTATTTATATTGCAGATGAGATACATCCTAGAAATGGAGGAGAGAAAATAATCACCCCCTATGGTATTTCAGATATTGGGATTTTGCAGTAATACTTCTTTAGGTGGCTTGCTAAGAGGAAACAGAGTCTCTACTGCATTTAATCTGTCAGATTTGAGCACAAATCTTTTTTAGGCTCGAGGAGATGATAGGAATTAAAATCCGTCAAGACCTATCATTAGGGCAAGAGCCAAAGGATTTCAAATCTTGGCGATAAGGGGCCATTTTGAGCACATCGACCCTAGAATTATTTGTTTACTAACCTCTTTTCTCTTATTCATGTATTGTATATTCCAATAGGCATACTTATCATGCTTTACAAGATGATAGATAAACTCACTATGACTCAGCTTGTGGGTTATCCATAGACCGACCTAAACCGGCGATGAGTTGAGCCGACAAATCCTATGGAAGAGCTAGCATGATGAAGACTATTTTTATTTGTAATTATTTCTTTGGACTATTTATGTGTAAGCTTTTGGGACACTTTTTATTTAGTTGTAATTGAGTTTTAGGACCGGCCACCCTAAAAGTGGCATAGTTGTAATTTTATGGACTTTTTAACCCTAAAGGGAGCAAATATAAATACTTGCTTAAGTAGGGTTTTGAGGAAATTTTGCAAAATTTTCAGAATAGACACACTTCACGTGTTGAGGGTTAGGGTTACCTAATTCCACAAATTGCTCTTATCAATTTCAAATCCCAATTTGAGGTTGTGGCAAGTGGCTTTAAGGCTAATTTGTAAGTAATATCAAATTTTCCTTATTGCAATTTCCTTTTCATCACTAGGGAGTTGTACCTAAGGTTGAATTGGATTTGTTATTGACCAAATTAGATTACACTTGTAATCAATTTCATGTTGCTACAATAGATTGGTTTTAGCCCTTAAGTTTTAACCTTCAATTTTGCTTCATTAAAACCAAGGATCACTTTGTTGGGAAAGTGGATCTTTGAATTAGTTCTTGCTGTTTTGTGTGTAATTCATGTGGCACTCATTTTTATTTAGTGTTGTTTTAAAGGATTTTATCCTTGTGGAATTATTACTTTGCAAATTAAAGCATTCGAATTTCATTGCTCTCCATTAGGGTTCACACAAATTATTGGAGTTTTAAGCCAAGATTGAGCAAGTGCATTGAGGTTCATAATTATTCCAATTACATGTGCTTAACCCCTATTTTAGGCACATCATCTTTTGGTATCAGAGCTGAACATATTTGGTTCATTTCAATCTTGTTCACGTGGTGTTATGGAATTGGTTATAGACAATGAGATTTGGCGCCATTGTTCATGTGATTGGAAGCTAGTTTGATTGACATTGTTTGATTGTCTTTCAAATTGGTTTTGCATGTGCTTAATCTTGGTTTTAGGTACATCAGCACGTTTATTTGAAAGTTACTCCAATCAAAGGAACAAGAAGATTTGGAATGAAAGGAAAATTGAGTCCTAGATATGTAGGGCCGTATAAAGTGCTAGAAAGAATTGGTGAAGTAAACTATCGCCTTGCATTGCCACCCCAACTATCAGGAATCCATGATGTGTTCCACGTGTCATTACTTCAAAAGTGTATCCCATATCCAAATCAAGCTATCGAAATGGATATCCTAACGCTCCAACCGAATCTGACGTATCAAAAACACCCCATTTGAATCCTTAACTTTCAAACTTGAGAGTTACATAGCAAGATTATCCGATTCATCAAGGTCCAAAGGAGTCGACACTCGGAACGAGAAGCAACTTGGGGAAAAGAAGAGGAGATAAAGGAAAGATACCCTCAACTCTTCGAGAAACTAGGTACGTACTAAAGTTTTTAGGACAAATTTTTTTTTAGGAGGGGAGGATGTAAAACCTACAAAATTCGTAAAATGTAACACTAGAAAAATACTACGGAAATTAATTATAAATCATGAGAATTTAAAATAAAGAATGTATATTCCTCAAAATCTAAATTATGAACTATATTAGGTTAAATAAGAAAATTTTATAGGAAATTACAAATTTGAAATTTTAAACAAAAATTTTGAATGGATAATTATAATTCGAATAGTCAAATTCCTAAATGTAAAATTTCATAATGAAAAACTTAAATTTTAAGATTTTAATTAATAATTTATTAGTAGCTAAAGACAAAATAAAAAAGTAAAAAAAAAAAAAGCTAAGTCGGTGAGATGCACAATGACTATATAAAGTACACCATGCATCGGAAATGAGGAGAAATGCTAGAAGTCTAAAGAAAACTCCAAAAAAAAAAGAAAAAATAAAAAGAGAGAATGTGAGAAAATGGGGAGAGGAAGAAGAAGAAGAAAATTTTAGAAAAAAATTTATAATTTTCGCATACGACTTCCAAATCACGAACCAAGACTATCAACGCAATCCTTGAGGTAAGAGCAACTCAACAAAACCAACTTTGCATGAAACAGGATTATTTTTCGAAGTTTAGATGTTAAGGCTTTTTGCATAGAAATTTTTACATTTAGCCTAGAACTAACAATATCAATTAGAAATACTATAGATACGAAATTCTTGAGCTCAAATAGTATCTGGTGATATATTTTTCCTTACATTTTAGGCAAGGAAAAAGCATTTGACGGGATACCTGAGGATTATTTTGAGTAGAAGTGAGAAACAATAAGACCCAGGTGAGTAGGACTTTGTAACGTGTTATATCGCGTGATTATTTGTTGAGTATGTGTTATATCAAGTTGTGTTGCTTTGTGATCACGTACATATACATTATATTCCCGTGAAGGATGTGTATATATTCGTATTACGTATGAGTAAATATGAAAAAGGGGATATACATATATGCGCGTGAGTATGCGCACTTTTTGGGTGTGAAAGTACAAGTTATATATGTGTATGTGTTAATACATGTGTGTATATGTATGTACACATATGAAGTACAATTACATATAAAAAGTACACGGGAGTAAGCATCCATTCGTAGTTTTTCATAAACAGGGTCGGCATAGGTGTCAACATGGCCATGCTCAAGGCCATGCTGACTTCCAAACGCATTATCTTCAATGCCAGGTTCAGCATGGCCGTGCTCAGGGTAGGACTGAAATGTTTCTTACTTCTAACCAGTTTTCTAACTCAGCACTGGCTTCAGCACAAGTTGTTCTGAAGGTTGTGCTGAACTGAAATTTCAATTTCCTTCATTCTTCACCAAAAATTCATTTTACCTCTTGCTCATACCATCCTTAGCCCTCTCTTTTATCTCCATTAAAAAATAAAAATAAAAAATAAATAAAAATTTTACAATGGATGCGAAATCTCACAATTGAAGAAGGGTTTAAGAGTGCGAGATGTGATAGGTCGACTTTGAAATTTGAAATGATAGTCTAATGCTTGTTTATTGAATGGTCAATAGAATTATTTTACTTCCCTTATGTAGATTGGTTGTTATCGTATATTGATTGATCACTTTAAGTCAATTAATCAAAAGTTGAGATTTAACTAAAATGAGACATGCATTACACGAGACATTGCATAAGTTTGAAGGCCATCATTGTCATAGGGCATCCGGAAGTAATTGTGATATTACTGAGCCGTCTTGAGTGAACTACTGGACTAGGGGATTGTCCGCGCCTTGCCAGTTCCTTGTCCGGAGTGTCTTTGAGGGTGTTGCTTTGACTGTTGCAAGTGCACGAGAGCATCCAGTGATAAAATGAATAACTAATAAATATTAAGTAATGAGAAATTAAATCGGGTTATGAGACCTAGGCATTAATGGTGGCTTTGAAATCCCTAACCCAAGGTTAAGGGGGGCGTAAACCCTAGACTTCATGTTGGTTACCAGAAGACTACGTGAATTGATGCATTCATGTGGTTGCTCATGCATAGCATATGGTTGATAACTTGTTTGAAATTGCTTGTGTGATAACAACACTGAGAGATTACACTCCTATCTCACTAAGCTTATAGCTTACCCTCCCACAAATTTTGTCTTGTAGGTCACGACTACCTAAACTTTCTTATAGGTCGTCGGACTATGGTAAGCCTCTGTTATAAAGCTAGAAGATCTTAGATATTGTGGGTGAAAGTGAGGATTAGTACATGAGTTAGTTCGATATATTTGAATTACGAAAATGTAGGAGCTATGGTAAGCTCAATGGAACTTTTGTATATGTATATGAAATGGGACCCACTGACAGTTATGTAAACAAATAATCATCTAATATTTCTATTGGATATATATATGTTACGAGCATTGGAGTAAATAAATGTCAGAGGCATCGAATGTTATAATGTGATTAAATAGGTATAGTATTTGGATAGAGACACTTCATGGTCGCCTAGCCAGGGTTGGGCGATCATGTTGGGTTATCACATTGAGTACCTAGGGAGGGGCATGACATTTTCAAAACCAATAACTTCAATAGTTAAAGTACTTACCAATAGGTGCATGCGACTTAGAGCATCAACAGGTTTATTCTCAACTCCAGCTTTATGTTTCAGGACAAATGAGTACTCCTGCAAAAATTGGATCCACTTGGCATGTCTAACTCTAAGTTTCTTTTGTGAATTGAGATACTCAAGAGCCCGATGATCACTATACAACATAAATTCATTATGTAGCAAATAATGTCTCTAATGTTTTAAAACTTATACCTCTGCATAAAATTTGTTATCATAGGTTGAGTAACTTTGTTTTACTTGATTCAGTTTCTCACTTAAGAAAGCTACGAGGTATCCCCCTTAACTAAGTACTCTACCTATTCCTACACTAAATGCATCACAAGCAACCTCAAACACTTTAGAGAAATCAGGTAACCTAAGCACAGGTGCTTCAATCATCCTCTTCTTGATTTTCATGAATGCTTTAGATGCACTTTTGGTCCAACTAAATTCCCCTTTATTAATGTAGTTTGTGATCAAAGCCATAATAGTACTAAATCCTCTAATGAATCTCCTATAAAAAGTGGCAAGACCAATCATGAAGGTTCTTTGGTTCAGGCCACTTAACTATTGCCTTAATTTTCTTAAGGTTTGCTCTCGATCTTTCTATTGACATAACAAAACCAAGGAAAATTACCTGAGTTATCAAAAAGGCACACTTTTTCAAGTTCACATAATGTTCTTCATACCTAAGTGTCTTAAATAATTTTCTTAGGAGCAACAAATGCTCTTTTTGGGTATGACTATAAACTAGGATATCATCAAAATACACAACAAGAAATTTTCCTACAAATGGTCTTCACACTTATGTCATCACTCTCATGAAAGTTGATGGTACATTAGTTAACCTAAATAGCATAACTAACCATTCATATAGACCCGCTTTTGTCTTAAAGGCTGTTTTCCACTCACCCCCCGGTCTAATCCTAATCCGGTGATATCTACTAAGGTCAATCTTAGAAAACCACTTAGACCCTGAAAGTAAATCTAACATGTCGTCTAACCTAGGGATTGGGAACCTATACTTAATGGTGATCTTCTTGATGACCTATGAGTCTACACATATTTGCTAACTTCCATCTTTCTTAGGAGTAAAGAGTGCAAGCACAACATGTGGACTAAGACTATCCCTAATAAAACCTTTCTACTACAAACCATCTACTTACCCTTTTAACTCTACATGCTCTCTAGGATTCATCCTATAATGGGTAGATTAGGTAAGGCTAATTTGGGAACTAAATCTATAGCGTGCTATATGTCACACATGGGTGGTAACCTATTTGGAAACTCATCTGGTGCAAGGTCTTTATTACTCCTCAAATAAAGGTTTCACCTTTATAGATATGTTTGACTCTGGCTTTAACCACTAAAGTGTATAAAGTGATTCCTTTCAACTCAAGCTTAAATTCTCTTACACCCAAAACATAGAGGGGTTTCTTAGATTCTATAGTATTGACTAACCATTTATTAGTACTGACCTTAAGTTCTTTTGGCAAAGAAGGACTAAGCTTAATTTTCTTACCATCGTGCATGAATACATATGTACTAGCCCTACTATAATGAACCACATCAAGGTCAAACAACCAAGGTCTCCCTAAAAGGACATGAGTAATATCTATAAGCATAACAACACACCAAATCTTATTTCTATATGTAGCAAACTATAAAGGAACTAGACATCTCTAAGTGACAAGTAAGGTGGTCTTATTTACCCAAGCTACCTTATAAGGATTGAGGTGTGATTATAGTTTAAGACCTAAATTAGACATAGAAAATTGTGAAACTACATTCATGCTACTACCCCCATCAATGATTACTTTACAATTGTGACCATTACATTTTTTGTAGGTATGGAATATGCTAGTTTGTCTCTAATCATCCTCTTTTCTAAGCTAGGTAATGAGACACCTAACAACATTTAAATTGCCCTCAACAAAAGTCAAGCTTATGTCATCTTCATCACTAGAACCTTTTGGAATATGATCTAACTCCTCACAATCCTCATTCTCTAATGGTTCTCCCTCTCTTATATAAAAGTTCCTAACTGGGCATTGATAAGTAGAGTGACCAAAACTATGACACTTATAACACTTCTTACTCGAGCTAAACTTTGAACTCTCTACAGCTATGTTTTTACCTTTGATGTTTTTATCATAAGTCATAGTAAGACTGCTAGACCTAGGTAATATAGGAGCATTACCAATGGACTAGTTAAATCTCTCACCCAGATTGTTACTCCTAAAGACTCACTCTTCGACTTGAGAACTAAACCTCTGTTGTGGTTTCAACCATTTTTCGATCTCTAAGGCTTGTTGGATGCTCTATTCCAAGGTCTCATCATAATGAGGTTGAAGCTCTCTCTTATTGTCTATGTGTAACCCATTCCTAAACCCAAAAAGTGTCAACTTAAGTGATTTTGGCTCATCACACCTAATCAAGAGCTCATTAAACCAAGCCATATATTTCCTCAATCATCACGGTTCCCTGCTTAAAGTTGATAAATTGTTGGTAGAGCTTATCTTGATAAGATAAAGGGATGTATTTTTCCTTTGGTTTGATTTTCATCTCTACCCAATGCTCTATAGGTGGTTTTCCTAATCACAAAAGTAGTCGTTTTACATAGGTCTAGTATAGTTTGGCTTAACCAAGTAATAGCATCTTAGCACAATGCATTCTACTATTCTCAAGTATCCTATAATAGGCAAGTATTATTCTATGGCAATTATCCAATCTATTAAGATAGTCAAGTCAAGACTCCCATTGAATGTGGGTAGATCTACCTTAATATGCCTAATGAAGTTGTCTACATGATTGTCACGATATGGATTCGGGTTATAAATAGTTATCTTTCTGGAAATTCCTATGTGGCATCCTATAACGTACTAGCTTGACTCTATGAATGTTTTGAACTCTAGGATTCCTCTTATGGTGTCATCTAGGGGGTGGGTCATCCTTTAAGTCAACATTCCTATTTGGGGTTTGATTTACGGTTTCTTCAGCCTCATCTTGTCTAACAAGTAACCTGGCAACTTCTAAGACATCTATGCAACTTGAAAGGGTTTCTAATTGGTAATGCATTGTACCTATGGTAGTTGTAAGTTTATCCATCTTAGACATTAATTGATTCAATATTTCGGTAATATTACTTTCCATAGGTGGGTCCTCTCTAAAAGTTATACCGCTATGAGTCTTTCTGATATTAGACATTTTTTTGTTTTTTGTTTTCTTTTTTAAGGAAAGGATGCTAATCTATGAAAAAAGAAAAGATTCTCTCTTTTTTTTTAAGGAAAGAATGTTAAACTAAGCTCTGACACCAAAATTGATGCGGGATACGGAAGTGAAAGTAATTAAAAAAAGAAAAAAATAATATATGGCAATGTGAAAAATTAAATTAGAAAACTAAATTAAATAATAATTATAATAAATATGCTAAGATATTCACCATTAAACATCAAGAACAAGAACTAAAGAAATAAAAGAAAGGAAAAGAACCCTTTTTTATTTATTTTTATTTCTATATTTGATCAAATCCTTTCTCATACTTGATATCTTTGTAACTCATTTTTCTTCCAAAGTTATTTAAACGTCCTCAATTCCTAATGTATTGAAAACTTTTCGATGCAATCATGATAATAATTATGGAAAAAAGAAAAAAAATAGATGAAATAAAAGAATATATATATAAAGAAGATGATTAATATTCTCATACCACCAAATAAATTTTATGATGGCCTCACACCATCGATGAAGAAGATGGAATCACTCCAATCTTGAAGATAATAATTCAATTCAATAATGTTATCTCAATCTTGTTTAAAACCCTAATAAAAAAAATTTTTATATAAAGGAAAAAATAAATATAGACCCTCTATAATCTAAAGAAAATCTAACAACTAATAAATAGCTATAAAAAATTATATATATTTTCATAAAGCAAAAAATAATAATATAACTAAATTTAATAATCTAAATAAAATAACTAAATATAAAAATCTTCATATATCATATAAATCAATGACGCTGATGTGATCTACGCATATATCTATGATTCTATCGTAAGGCTTCATATGTGATTTAAATTAGTGATTTTACCAACATTGACATTTACTGTTACTCGTTGCTTGTCATATGTTGGTAATGGGTGTCTAATATTCAGCTACTAAGATCCATTTGTTGATTTTCCAACTCAATGCGACAATTTCACACACATGGAGGGACAAAGATAGATAGAGAGAGAGAGAGGGGTCACATCAACCTTCTAATCATCTCGCCAAGGAAGCAAGAGAAAATGAGTCTGATATGTTTATTCTCAAATTTTATAGTTGAGATAAAAAGAATAAATAATTAATTCTTTTTTTTTTATTTTTCAAGTTTGTTAATTAGTACTATAAACACTTGTTAATAAGATCGTTATTTAATCATGATAAAAAATGTTGACGGTGTAAAGGTGCTTGATACATCTGGTCATGATGCACATATACATTTGTTTAGTTATAAATTGACTCATTACAACATGGGAAATCACATACAAGGTTGAAAATGTAAAAAATTTAAAACAGTTATCTGCCTAGATCAAATCTCCCTCGTGTTTTTCTTTTCAAATATTCTCCTTTGATTTAAATAGAGTTTTCATTTATACTCCCTTTAATTATGTACTAATCCATATAAAATATGGTTGATATGTATTATATATATATATATTTGGTTAATGGATGGAAATACCATTTTGAGATATAAAAGCTTTTATCTCCACTTGTTTCGTATATATATATATATATATATATATTAATTTACCTGTATGCTTTGATAAACATCAAATAGTTATTTAAAACTGAAATACTTTACTTAACTTTTTTATTTGCAAGTAGGATTTGATTAACATCAAATAGTATTTTACAATTGAATTGCATTTTCTAAAAAAAAAAATTGAAATTCGTTGCTGTTTTATTTTTATTTTGCAAGTAGGATTTAATAAATATCAAATAGTTATTTACAATTGAAAAACTTTAGTCATTATTCAACTTTCGTAAAGCTCATAGAAGCAGAGTGAGAAAATAAAATGTTCCTAGTTGAGTGCACAACACAAAAATAATAAAATACAAAAAATTTTGGCTGTGACGAGGACATTTCGTTTCAAGATTGCGTCTATATACTCTTCATGTAAGAACCTCTCTCTCTCTCTCGATTCTCCACTTGTCGCTTTCTATCAATCCACAAAACTAACGGCGTTCTCGAACTCTCTCTCTCTCATATATTTCTATCTTCCACGTTCACAACACGAAAGATGTCAGATCACTTGGCACACAGAGTCACACAAAAACACTCTTCTCGTAGACATATTCATTTTTCCAAGGAACTGAAGCAAAAAAAGAACGAGGCCACCCAACTAAGTGGTTACTTCCATTTGCTATATTATTCTTGTTGTTCTCACATACTATCTTGTTTATATCACCGGTTTACGTGGCGCGAGGTAGCTGGTTAAATTACGTGTTTTCGTCAAACGGGGACTACAGTGTCGAGCAAGTCTGATACATCCCACTTTGTTTCTTTTTCTTAACATGGTCTTGGGATTCGCAACTGTCGAGGAGGTGTATTTGTACCTGAAGTTCGGTTCGAACGTTTCCGTCGTAATGAAGTAGTTTTTCCTTGGAATTACAACTCATGTTCATACACAAGTACATATATATGCATATATACATATGTACGTATATGGGCAGGTATAGCGTAGTTGACTAGTTGTGCTGTACTAGGATATATCATACATGGAGCTACAGGAAGATGCTTGCTTGCATGTAAAGGATCTGAAGATGGTGATTAAGTTTAACAAGGCTGTGGGTTACTGTCGGTAAGTATTTGCAATTTTTTTATTTTTATTTTTATTTTTTTATGGTTTACTTGGTTTTGTCGCCATTGCATCTGCATTTAATTTTGTTTGGGGTAAAGTTTTGTCAAATTTGGGTTGTTTAAGAAATTAGCTTCGTATGAAAAAATATCTCATTTTTTATCTTTTACTGTTTGTTGTATTACCGATGCATTTCTGTTTGCATTAAGCGATGATTTTAAGTATGAATCGGACATGTTTGACCACAAAATATTTCCTTTTTCTTTTCTTTACGTTTCTTTCTTTTTTTTTTTTTTTTTTCAAACAACGTATTAGATTTTGAGTAGATTCTTGTTTTACGGTATAGGGTTATGATTTTTCTATCAGTTTATACTTCGAAAATGATATTTTTTTTAAAGTTCACTCAAATGGGTTTCTCTTTCTTGTATATTTTATGCAGCAAAAATGGCACTTGAGGATCATGATATTGATCTGTACAAACGGGAGCTGTATATCTCTATCACCAATTTTTCGGGCTTTCCCAGATTCAGGAAATGAATTGGTATAGATTAATTGCATCAGTACAATCACTTTGATGCAATGCTCAAGAAATTAGCTCTTTGGCTTGCAACTTTTTCACTGCTAAGTACTATATCTGCAGCTGATAATGGGTTCTCCCGTTGTAACTGCGATGATGAGGGAAGTTTATGGAGCATCGAGAGCATTTTAGCGTGTCAGAGAGTGAGTGATTTCTTTATTGCAGTAGCCTACTTCTCGATCCCAGTTGAATTGCTTTATTTTGTTAGCTGCTCGAATGTGCCGTTCAAATGGGTTCTATTTCAATTCAGCGCCTTCATTGTTCTGTGTGGATTGACCCATTTGCTCAATGGTTGGACATATATTCACCACACTTTTCAACTCATGCTTGCCCTCACCATCTTCAAGATCCTAACAGCACTTGTCTCGTGTGCCACGGCCATAACTCTCATCACTCTCATTCCTTTGCTTCTAAAGGTAAAGGTGAGAGAATTTATGTTGAAGAAGAAGGCTTGGGATCTTGGCAGAGAGGTTGGTATTATAATGAAGCAAAAGGAAGCTGGCTTGCATGTAAGAATGCTTACGCAAGAGATTCGAAAATCACTTGATCGGCATACAATATTATACACCACACTTGTTGAACTGTCAAAGACTCTGGGTTTACAAAATTGTGCAGTCTGGATGCCCGATGAGGGTAAAACGAGGATGAAATTGACACATGAATTTAAAAGGGAGGAGTTACTCAGATAGATACAATTTATCCATTCCAATTATTGATCCAGATATTGAGAAAATTAAGGGAAGCAATAGGGTGAATATTTTGATCCCCAACTCTGCACTAGCTGCAGCAAGCAGTGGAGAGTTGAGAGAGCCAGGTCCAGTAGCTGCTATCCGGATGCCAATGCTTCGAGAATCCAACTTCAAAGGAGGTACTCCTGAACTCATCGAGGCTTGTTATGCAGTATTGGTTTTGGTTCTTCCAGGTGGACAACCAAGATCTTGGAGCAATCAGGAGCTTGAAATCATTAAGGTAGTTGCTGACCAGGTGGCTGTGGCTCTTTCCCATGCAGCAGTTCTCGAAGAATCTCAGTTAATGAGAGAGAAATTGGAGGAGCAAAACCGTGCATTACAGCAGGCAAAAGAGAATGCAATGATGGCAAGTCAAGCTAGAAATTCATTTCAGAAGAGTATGAATGATGGACTCAGGAGGCCAATGCATACAATTTCAGGGCTACTGTCAATGTTGCAGGACGAAATTTTAAGTAGGAAGCAAACAACTATCGTTGATGCAATGGCAAGGACGAGCATTGTCCTTTCAACCTTGATAAACGACATGATGGATATTTCGACAAAAGATAGTGGAAGATTTCTTCTGGAAATAAAATCTTTTCAGTTGCATTACATGATAAGAGAAGCAGCTTGCTTGGCCAAGTGTTTGTGTATCTACAAGGGGTCTCGTTTTGCAGTTGAGATCGATAAGACTTTGCCCAATTATGTGATTGGAGATGAGAAAAGGGTTTTTCAGGTTTTACTGCACATGGTTGGGAACCTTTTAAATGACAGCAATCAAGGAGGTCTAGTTACTCTTCGAATTTTTTCAGAAACTGGAAGCCAGGAAAGGAAATGATCAGAAGTGGGCTTCCTGGAAGTCAAATCCTTCTGATGGAGAATTGTCAGTTAGATTTGAAGTCGGCATAGGCACTAGCATTTTGAAGCCAGAGTGCTTGGCTTCAAAAGTGCAGCTAGGTGGAAGGAGATACAATAGTGATGGGGTTAAGAGGGCTTGAGCTTCAGCATCTGCAAAAGGCTTGTGCAGGTGAATACATAATGCTTACGCTTCTAGTTTTTTTTCTGTTAGTGAAGTTTCTTGGCATGGCTGTACTGTTTTGATACAGTCACTTCGATGTCCTAGTATTACAATTAGAAGTAAAATCTAATGTTTTGCATGAAAAACCGGGACTAGGCAAGCGTGGTGGGTGTTTTGTGTTTATTTTGTTCTGCATGCTCGAAGTTCCAATAGGGACACAATTCATTGGTTTCAGCTTAAACTACCAAGTTATCTATTTGTTCATTGAGAAAATTCTATAAGATATAGTTGATTGTGCGGTGTTAATTGAAACAGATGTTCAAGTCATTAATGATTTGATGGGACCTTTTTATCAGAACTTAACACACCCATCCTTTCCCACATCGATTTAAATTAAAGGAGGGAGGGGGTTGGTTGTGTGTAGATGATGCCCAGTCTGTTGATAAGCCTCGACTTGATCTAATTTTATTGTGCATACATTCCTGCAAAGCTCTTGTTATATAATAATTAGTCTTTCTTTATTATTCAATTTGATATTTTATACTAATTTCCATTGGGTGGCTTTTCAGTTGATGCAAGGCAACATCTGGGTAGTTCCTAATTCTCATGGTTTTGCTCAAAGCATGACACTATCTCTTCGTTTTCTTCTTCCGCATTCCATTTCCGCAACAATTTCAGAAGCCGGAGGGTCCTCGGAGTACCTATCCTTTTCAGAGGCTTAAAAGTGCTTCTGATTGAAAATGACAACGCAAACAGGATGGTGACCAAGAAGCTGCTTGAGAAGCTTGGTTGCAGAGTCTCCGCTGTTGCCTTAGGACTCGAACGCCTTAACTCAATCAGCCCTGCAGGGTCGTCCTTCCAAATTGTACTTTTAGATTTTCACAAGCCAGAAATGGATATATTTGAATTTGCAGAGAGGATCAGAAAGTTTCGGAACCATAATCGGCCATTGATTATCGCTCTTACGACATGCGGTGATGAAGATGTTTGGGAAAGATGCCTAAGAGATTGGCTTGAATGGAGTCATAGAAAGCCAGCTGTCCTTGCCAGCAATTGCCAATGAGCTGCGGCGTGTGTTATTGCAGACAAATCAAGGCATGCGATAACACCTTTTTCAAGGTTCCTTAGTTCGTTTGGGTGTTCATCAAATAGGCAAACTATGTTGTTTGAAGCATTAACTGTTTCCCTTGGGAAAAAAAATGGCAGAGTTTGCATTTAGCTAATATGGTAACACACTATATCTTTTTCCTCTGGTTGAACTATGTTTAGATGCATCGAATGAACGCGAAATAGAAAGTAGGCAGGTCAATTGTGCATTGCTAACATGTGAGACGATGTCTCCATTCGCAATGCTTAGGGTAGACATCAGTTTCGGTTCAAACTCAGTCTTGAACCGGCTTGGATCCGTTGGTTCTCAAGTTCACTGGAATCGGCTCTGGATCCTATAGTTTTGAGCCAATTCACATGAACTGGCTTTAATTTTTTTTTTTTTTTTGCCTTGCATTTTACTGATCGAATGAATCCGCCAAACCGATGGATCTAATGCTAGGTTGAACCAACCATCCCGAGTCAGATTGAACTAGCCCGAATTGCTTGCTAACCCTAAACCCATGTCTACTTTGGGGTAATATGTGGGTTAAGCACACAAGCACGTGCTTTGCTGGAATAGGCATTATAGGCACACGTGATAAAAATGGAAGGCATGAACCGTGTGCATGTAAGCACAAATACAATAACGTTAGTGGGCTACTAAAATACAAGCATGCAGACATCATGTGAGCCTTAATAATTTTTTTTAAATTAATGTAGAAAAAATTATTTAATAGTTGTTTTGTTAGATAAGTATTTAATTAATTTAAATAGTTTTATTTTTAAAAATATGCCACTACTTTTATTGGACAAATTTTTATTAGTTTAATTAATTTTCTTTTCAATGTCTTATTGTATTATTTAAATATTTAGAATTTATTTTTTAGTTGTTAACTTAAACTAAATTATAATGAAAATTATAAATTAGTTAACTATAAATTTGCAATTTAGTTTTAGTAACAAATTACTAATGAAATATATATCATATTGATTGGATAATTAAGTAAGTTATGTTGAACAATTTACATGTTCATTTTACATTCCAATTTTTAATCATAAATTTGCATGCTTTTAAATAAAAATTGAAAGGAAAAAAATTCATTAACATGGATTTGATGATATTATGAAAGACTTTATAGAATAAAGAAGCCCATAAGAATTAGTAATCCTCTGATACGAGATCGGTTTGCTCGGATTCCTAACTAATACGAATTCACGCCAACGTGTGACGAAACCCAATACCAATACGTTCGGAATTCATTACCTAAGATGCCAAACATCCTCAAGTGGAAACCGCGACCCGTTGTTTATAAGCGAGACAAGAACCTTGGTATAATATGAAGACGCCACAAATCGAATGAACGCCACAGAAATAAAATCCGATAAGTTCTAGGTTAGTTCTTTAAAGAACTAAGAGAGGAATTCTCTCAAAAGTGTTTTTCAAACTTCAATGTTGTATATTCTATATTCTAACCCTAGGAGCTTTATATTAGGGTTTATAATTCGTAACAATAAAGCCCAAAATGACATAACTTAGATACGTTGCGTAATAATCAACAAACAAAACATGTAGGCCGGCAGTGTAAACATGAAGGCCAACGGCCTTGGAGCCGTGTTGAAAATATACACGATCAGCGTTGGAAAAGTACACGACCGTGTACTTCTAGCCGTGTATCTTTCTGTGGAAATCTTGCCAATGTACATGACCGTGTAATTCTAGTCGTGTATCTTTTTGTGGAAATCTTGACACCATACACGGCCGTGCCTTTGAACCGTGTATACGATCGTGTATGATTTTATGTAACCTCCAGACTCCTACACGACCGTGCCTTGTAAAGACACTCCCTCTTCAACCCATATCCATTATGACTTGTACAAGAGCAAGGGCATTCCATGGTTGTTCCAATCCATTCTAATTTTCATGATTGCTCCAATCCTTTCCGGCTTCGTGGACATCTTTTATCAACTCGTTAAGTGCTTCCTTGAATCGTTTTGCTCGATTTCTTGTGATTGGTCCATGTGGCACTTCAAGAGGATCCACATTCCATCTTCTGGTTTGGCTCCCATCATGGTTCTCATCATTCCCCTCCTCTTGAAAATGATTTGTCCTCAAATCGCCGCCTGCATCAAAAGGACTCAAATCATGACATTAAATGTGGCACTTACTTGATACTCACCTGGTAAATATATCTTGTATGCATTATCATTTAGCGCTCTAAAAATTTGAAATGATCCATCGCCTCTAGGAAGTAGTTTAGATCGACGCTGCATAGGAAACCGCTCTTTGCGCATGTGAACCCAAACCCAGTCTCCAGGTTCAAAAAAGCTTGTCGACGACCTTTGTCGGCTTTTTTCACATACTGCTATGTTCTTCACTTAATGTTTAGCCTTGCCTTCTCAGGGATCTATTTAACAAATTCTGCTTTCTTCTTACCATCTAGATTAACATACTCAGAAATAGGCAAAGGGTGATAAATCCAAAGGAGTTAGGGGATTAAAACCATACACAATTTCAAAAGGAGTAAATTTAGTAGCAGAATGCATTGTACATTATAGGCAAATTCAACATGCGGCAAACAATCCTCCCAACTTTTAATATTCTTTTTTAATAACAGCCCTCACAAAGTAGATAAAGTTACGATTTACTACTCGGTTTGACCATTAGTTTGTGGATGACAAGTAGTAGAAAACAATAACTTAGTTCCTAACTTAGCCCACAAGGTCTTCCAGAAGTAGCTTAAGAAACTTAGCATCTCTATTCGATACAATTGTTCTAGGCATACCATGTAATCTCACAACTTCCCTAAAGGACAAATTAGCAATATTGCAAGCATCATCTGTTTTGTGACAAGGAATGAAATGTGTCCATCTTAGAGAATCTATCAACAACTACAAAAATAGAATCCCGACCATGTTTAGACCTGGGTAATCCTAACACAAAATCCATGGAAATATCTACCCAAGGCTCATGAGGAATGGGAAAGTGGGGTTATAAAGCCCTTGAGGTTGGACTCTAGATTTTGCTTGCTTACACATGACACATCGCTCACAAATCCTCTCAACATCTCGTTTCATGTGAGGCCAATAAAAGTGTTCCTGCAATACCCTAAGGTTTTAGCTACTCCAAAATGTCCCATTAAACCTCCTCCATGAGACTCCCTCACTAGTAATTCTCTTAAAGAACAAATTGGAATGCATAGTTTACTCTCCTTAAACAAGAATCCTTCATGTTTATAAAATTTACCATGCCCACTCTTCTCACAATGCACATACTCCTTACAAAAATCTCGATCAGTAGCATACAATTCCTTAATGTGCTCAAACCAATCAGTCTAGGACTAAGAGTAAGATAAGAGCATACCGTCTAGAAAGTGCATCAGCAACGACATTCTCTTTACCTTGCTTGTAGTGGATGACATATGGAAATGTTTCGAGAACTCCAACCCCCAACGAGGGTTTCCTTTTGTTTAGCTTGTGTTGCCCCTTTAAGTACTTCAAGGATTAAAGTTCAGTGTGGATTTACGAAAATCTTTTGGCCAAAGATAGTGTTGCCAAGTCTCTAAGGCTTGAACCAATGCATATAACTCCTTATCATAAGTAGGGTAGTTCAAGGTTGTCCCACTTAGCTTCTCGCTAAAGAATGCAATTGGTCTTCTCTCCTGCATGAGCACTGCTCCAAACCTAATCCTGAAGAATCACACTCAATTTCAAACGTTTTAGCGAAATTAGGTAAAGCAAGTTTGTGGCACCTGAATCAACTTATTTTTAAGTGTCTGAAAGGCCTTCTCTTTTGCTCTCCCCATCTGAACCCCACGTTCTTCTTAATTACCTCAGTAAGTGGTGCTGCAATGGTGCTGAAAAAACCTTCACAAACCTCCTGTAAAAAACTCGCTAGTCATGGAAATCAACATTACTTACATGTTGGACTAGGCCATTCTTGGATCGCACGAATCTTTCTTCATCAACCTGTATTCTATGTGCACTAACAACAAAACCAAGAAACATAAGTTTGTCTGTGCAAAAAGTGCACTCTTGTGGTTAGCATATAATTGGGTCCTTTCGAAGCACTTCTAAAACATCCCTCAAGTGAGATATATGGTCCTCCAAAACTTTGCTGTTTTAAAAGAGAATATCATCAAAATAGCAACCACAAATTTGCCAATAAAAGTCCTCAAAACATGGTTCATAAGTCTCATAAAAGTACTAGGTGCGTTAGTTAAAAGGAAAGGCATTACTAACCCACTCATACAATCCATATTTCGTTTTGAAATGCGGTTTTCCAATTCATCACCTTCTTTCATTCTAATTTGGTGATTTCCACTTTTCAGAAACAATTTTGGAAAAGACACTAGACCATTAACTCATCTAGCATGTCATCTAAGCGAGGAATGGGATGACGATACTTTACCGTGATGTTTTGATGACGCGGCAGTCAACACTCTTATTTCCCTGACCCATCCTTCTTAGGCACCAAAATCACAGGCACTACGCAAAGGGCTCATGCTTTCCCTAACGTCCCCCTTCTCCATTAATTCATCGACCTGCCTTTGGATTTTCCCTTTGTCCCCTCCGGATTGCCCCCTATAAGCTCCCTTTTTGGAATCAATGCTGGGTAAAAGGGTTTCAATTTTTGGGTTTGCTAAATTACCAGAATAGGGGGGGTTTTTCCCTTTTTGGAAAAATCTCCTGGGGAAAAAGCCCCTTTTTTAAAGTCCTGCAAAATTTGGCCCACAACCCACTAGGAAAAGGATTAGATATTTTGGGTTTAATTTTTATTAAAACTTTGGTTTTTTTAAAAACCAGAAACAACATAGGTTCCCTTCTTTCACTAACGCTCCCCTTTACTAAAATCCGTCTTGCCACACAACTCCCTTTTGCAAGGTTTTGCACTTTTTTCCTTTCCCCCACCAAATTTTTGTTTCCCCTTTTCAACTTGGTTTTCTCTCACACTCTTTCCACCTTTCCTCCCCTTTTTCCCTTTTGATTTTGGGGATTTTTATTCCCTTTTCTTTTCATTGTTTTTGCTCTCTAAATCCCCCTTCTGCTTTTACTCCCTTAGGGTTTTGAAAAAGGGATTGTTGAAAGTTTTGCAACTGACCCTCATACCCCTGTTTAGGGGGGAAAAGGTTTTTAAGGGTTTAAAGTTTTTTTCCCCTGGGTTAAAAAAGGGTAAAACTTGTTAAAAAAAAGGGCCAAAAAATCATGAAAAAACCCTTCCTATCAAATTGCCACCCCCCCCCCCCCCCCCCAACAAAACCCACCCCTTTTGAAATTGGCACTACATCGCATAACTTTTTTTTTCCTCATACCTCCCAAATGCAAAAAGGGGGGGCCCAAAAAAAGGGCTTGCTTAAAAAACCTTAGTTTCACCCAAAATTATTAAAAACCACTAAAATTTTTATAGGGGTTAGGGTTTTTTTCTAATAGTTTTGAGTCCAACCTCTCAACAAAAAAAATTACTCCCACATTGGGTTTGCAACTTCCTCCTTTAATAAATCAAATTTAAAAAAATTTATGTTCTCCTAGAAAAACATCTGGGTTTGAAAAAAACTCCCTTTGCCCTCCTCTTTTCCTTCCCCTTTGCAAAATTTAAAGTTTGCTTAACTACTGCCAAAACCCTCCCTATTGCGGGGTCCTCTCAAAATAGCTTTTTAAAGGGAAAGGCATATCATCTTTCACTATCCCCCTCAGTCTCATATTTCACCTTCATCACGCAAAATCTTTAAACACCCCCTTTTTGGCATTGACTAGCAATATGGCCTTTTCCTTTGGATTTAAAAATCTAATGTCCGATTTCTAGAAGTAGAAAAAAATCGGGGTTACCTTGGGGTTAAACTTAGGAAAAGGTGGGGAAAACCCGCTTGCCTAACTCTCCTTTTGGTTTGGGGGGTTTTTTTAAAGGGCTTTTTTTCCTTCTTCCTTTGGTTGGGGTTTTTAAGGTGGTAAACCCGGGAAACCCTTTTTGAAACCGTGCATTACTTTTTTCCTTTCCCCCTGTGGGGGTTCTAAAACCCTTTAGGCCCATAGGGAACCATATCCCCCAAAATTCAAATTTTGGCGGCTTTAACAAACTTTTTAAATTTTTCTATTCAACCCCCGAAAGGGAAACCTACCCAAAAGGGTTGGCCTCTCTATCCCCCTCAAAATTGCCCTGATCATTTTTAAAACTTCCTTCTCCTTGAAATACTCACCACACTTGGGCCCCTTCCCTTTCCCTTAAAAGGGGTTTGCAATTTGTTTTTTGCAATTCAGTTTATTAATACGGGAAAAAAACCGCTTCTTCATCCCCCTTTTTCCCTTCCCCTTCCCCAAAAGCCCTCAATGGGTTTGGTTCCCATTCCTTCTTTTTTTCAACTTTAGTTAAATCCCACCACCCCTATCCCTTTTTTTCCGAAAATTCAAGGGGAAAAGCAAGTTTATTTTTCTTTTTCCCATTTTTGTTTGAAAATTTTTAAACAACCATTCCCCAAACCTTTTTCTCCCACTCTAATTTAGCCTGGGGAAAATCATTTTCCCTTGGAAAGGGGGAAAAGGAATCTTCATCTTTATCATTTAATTGTTTTTTCCTCTTATTCCTATCTCCTCTATTTTTCCTTTAACCCCTAGTTCCTTTTTTGCCCAAACTTTTTAACCTCTATAACTCCCGAAAAAAGGGCCCTCCCCAAATTCATTTCCGAAAATTTTCTTTCCCCAATCCCTTTCCCCCTCTCTTAAAAAACGACTTCCCTCTTACCCCCCTTGGGAAAAAGACGTTTGAAAGATTGCTCTAGTTTTTTGCTCTACCGCCCTCATAAATTTTGTTCCTTTCCCCCCCTTAAAAACATTTCTTTTCTCCCCCCCTCAACCCCCCTCAATCACTAACCTGCATAAAACCCTTTCCCCCTCTCCCCTTTAAGGGAATGTTCCCCTCGACTTTGTTCCTGCAGAAAAAATTAGTCCCAACAAAAATTATATTTAAAATTTTAAAACCCCAGAAAACACCCCTTTAAAGTTTTCGCTAAAAAGGATGATATCCCAGCCTTCGTGTATTCTCCAAAAATTTTGATGATTTCAACTCCCAATTCCTCTTCTAAATTCTTTTTGGAACTAACCCAAACAAACCCTTTCCCCTTCCCGTAGAATTCAAAAAAACTTTGGGGGTTGAAAAATTTTCCTCTTTTTTTTTGGTTTTTTTTTTTTTTGTTTTTTTTTGTTGCTCTTGATCACTTTTTTTTCCCCTTTTTTCTTTTTTTTTTTTTTTTAAAAAAATTTAAATAAGGTAGGTACTATTTTTTTCAATAGAAAATTTTAATATTTTGGGAAATTAAATTTACTAAAATTGAAATAAAAGATTGGAGTTAGGGTTTTTGGGGTTAAACCTTCCCCCAAAAACCCGGAACTAATTTTTTTTAAAAAACCCAAAGGCTCTGATCCCAAAAACTGTTTACCGTTTTTGGTTTGCCGGGTTCCTAACTGATAGGAACCCACGCCAAGTGTAAAAAAAAAAAAAATTTACCAATATTTTTAAAAATTTTGTTACCTAAGGGGGGAAAAACACCCTCAAGGGGGAAAACCGGGGGAAACCCGTTTTGTCTTTTAAGCGGGGAAAAGGGAACCTTGGTTTTAATAGGGGAAGAGCCAAAATTTGGGTTTAAAAAACTTTGATTGATAAGTCGGGATAAACGCCACGGAAAAAAAATTTTGTTTTGTTCAGGTTATTTTCTTTAAAAAAACCCAAAGGGGGAATTCTTAAAAAGTTTTTTTCCCAAATTTTCAATGTTGTATTTTCCCCCTTATTTTTTTAACCCCTTGGAGCTTTAAAATTGGGGGTTTGCAATTCAAACAAAAAAGGGCCCAAAACGA
>JBBMOL010002387.1:0-25084 GCA_037954665.1 Laguncularia racemosa | reverse complement strand
GAAAACAAGATATAGCATATTATAAAAGAATTTGGATTCAAACTCATAAAATTGAGTGGGCAAAACTTTGATGGTTAAGAATGGGAAAATCACGGTCCAGTATAATGTTGTCTGTCAGCATCACTGCCCCCACCATTTATCTGTTATTATGACATCGTTTTCAGAGGAATTGAATCAAAGAAAGATGTTAGGTTAGATGGTGGAAGTGGTATGGTAATGGCGTTCATACTCTTCCTATTTGCCAACGTACCAACAGAATGCAGAATATGGTCTACTTCGACGGCATCTCAGATTGTTTCTGGATGATAAAACGTAATGAATGCAAATTGTACATGAGACTTTGTGATATATGTCATTTCTGAACTCAAACTATGTACAGGAGAGATATGGAAATGTTTAGAAGATAAAAAGAGACTCCAGAGCCCCCTAAAGTGGTCCACATGGGACTGCATTTGCTAGGTAAAGTCAAGTGTACCAAACCAATCCCTTTCCACATATACATTGGAAAATTAGCACATAAGAAAGGTCCATTTCTCAATCAACAGTTGATTTTCAAGAGAAGGTCAATGCATCTGAGTGCGCACAAAGATAAAAACTGAGAAACTTGATTGACGTGTTCCACTTGCCAAGTAATCTTTCGAAGACAAATATATGATCCAATCGCCTATAAACATTAATGATATATTTCTAGGGAATATATGTACCTGACTGAAATATAATTTCAAGAAGACAACATGACCCCACGTCTTGGGATAGATATGTTGGTGCATGGCAGAAGGATCTCTCTTTCTTCTCAATGGCATTTTTTGGGGAGTCACGTAGCATCCTTGTTCATCATCTATTCTGACTCGAGAAACTCCTCCATCATATGTGTCATACAGGTAACATCCTTTGAGAGAGAGAGAATTGATCCGAGCTACATGTCCTTATCACCGAGACTCAGAAAAAAAATGAAGGAGAGCAAGGTAAGTGTTAAGCTTGCCATCGTAGTATTTTGCAATAATGGCAAAGAATCTCCAAGACTCATATATGTCACGGTCCGAAACTAAAGACATACAAGGATCAAAGTAACTAAAACTCCACCATATAAAAATAATTAGTATTTTTTCAACATCTCACATGGATATCTTTTACTCCTTTGTAACACACAAGATACAAATGAAATATTTTCAACCAAAAATAAAAACGGAGGAAATTAATGTGGGAAATTGGAATTAATAAAATTAAATTACCCATTATTTACTTAAGATAAGCAAGGATTACTTCGGTCATTGAAGGTATTAAGATATTTTGGGGTGGGTAACTAAGTTACCTAAACAAGGTATTGAGATATTTCGGTCATTAAAGGTATCTAGACAAGGCTAAGAAGGATAATTGAGTAATTTAGCGAATTCAAATGCTAGAAGAATATATAAGCTAGTGCATTTGACTTAAGAAGGGTCTAAAATCAAAAAGTGCATCCCTAATCTCTCAATCTCAGTCTCACGCCAAATATAAGAGAGGGAAATAAAATTCTAACACCCATAAAGCTTTATCAAATAAATTTGGGAAGAAATTTCCGTGGGAGCTAAAAGGGTTCTATTTAAGGTTCCACATCCGAATTGGAAAGTTATAATCTTTTCTAGTTTATTTGGAGAGTAATTTCAAGGTAATTAAGATCATGGTTAATTTCAATGTAATTTGATAAGTTATAAATTTATATATTATTTTACCCAACTTTATATAATACTTATATGTATATTTTTTATTCTTTTAATAAAAAAATTGTGCAAAATTAGAAAATATACACAAGAAATATTTGAGTGAAAGAATTATATAAAGGATAGACTAAGTCATGCATCAAAGGGATCAAGCTGGCTCATTTTTCACATTTGCATGTTAGTCCATGTTGAAAATCAAAGTTCAATCAATCACATAACAGGGTTTTCAACACATGCCCATGGCCAAACTTGGCAATATCCTAGGAAAGTGGACATACTTATAATAATTTAATTGGAAAGTGGCTTATTTTTTCATTTGCATGCTAATCCAAGTTAATGATCAAAGTTTTCTAATAAAGTGGTTCTATAGGTGTCCATGGTCAAACTTGCATCCTAAGACACATTCAACAGTTGGAAAGTGGATATGCATATGGTAATTTAGTTGGAAAGGAGACCTTTAGAGTATTATGTATTTGTGATAAAATTATAAGAAAATGCAATAGGAGATATGTGCCAATATTTTTTAGAAAATAATATCACTAGAAGCTTTCGGTTTTAATTAAAAGGGAGGTCGAAACCTTGAGAGGAATGAAATTTATGTTCCTTTTTTTTTTAGAGCCATACAACACATTCACATTTTTTTTGGTATTCGTGTCCATAGCCGAACCTTACATCCCAAGGCCATACAAATCCAAGAAATAACAAGATTGCATTGAGGGGATGAATAAGAAGACTAATTGAGGCTTCAATATTAATCATAAGTGTTGCTTTTTTCTTTCATGAATTCATTTATAATGATGTTCCTTGTTCTTTTGTGTGAGCACTTTTAATTATTATGAACTAAATTGTTTTGTGGATTAGACATGGATTGATAGAATAATTTTATTATGAACCTTTTATATGTTATTATCTAATTATTTGAATGTTTTTATTATTTGATTTTCATAGTTTATAAATATGTCATTAGACTTATGACTTATTTATAAATTAGAATCTAACAGACTCGAAAGAGAACGAAAGATTTATAGGAAAGTTAAAATAGGTTTAGTTTAACTACAATATGGACACATGCATATTAGATTAATCTAGGATTCACAAATTAATGCGATTAAATTTGGTTATCTTAACATAAGGATATGCAAGTTAATTGATTTTAGTTAGGGTATTTGGAATCGTGAAGTGAATTCTTTTACATAGCTAATAAATATGAAATAGTTAACTTGTAAGGGAAGCTAATGTCATAAATTAGGATTACCAAGACTTGAAAGGGAGGGCATCCTTATGAATCTAATAAGAAACTTAAGTAATTAATCTTAATATATACTAGATGTAGATGTGGGATTTTCCAAATGATAGCCTAGTTATCATTCCACCTATTTAGTTTATTGATCATTTTATTATGTGGATTGTTTAGTTTTAATTTGATTTCATTAATTTTAGTATAATTTTTTTTTTAATTAGAATTTGACTATTTAAGAGTAGAGTAAATATAATTGGTACTAAGTATCCAATCATCATGGGAATGATCTGGTCTCATAAGTATTTTTATTATTGTATACGTGACCTAGTATATTTGCTGATATAAATTGAGCCTTTTAAAGTTCAAGCGTATTAAGTTTCTTTTTGTTGTTGTTGGGAACTGCACATTGCTAATATCATTTATTGACAATACTTCTAGACTATGCATTATATAATACTGTAACTTATTGTCTTTTATCTTTTGTTTTGGGAAACAAATTTTAAAAAATTTAAAGGGAAAAAAAACTTTTTATTTTATATTTTTCTGACTTTGTATGTTAGTTTTTTTTCTTCTTAATTTAGACTTGTAGATTTTATCTTTTTTCTTTGTTTGTTATCATTGATTTTGAGTTTTGGATTAAAAATTTCTTTGCTTGTGGATTTGAATGAATATTGGCTATTAATCTTAAATGGAGTATGGTTGGTGAAGTCAAGGAAATAAGTATTGGAGTGCACCTAGTAGAGGAACTCATACTCATAAATTCTAGTGATATAGTATTAGAGCTGGGAAAGTGGCAGAATGAGTCGGCTTGCTTTGACCCATACTGGCCTGCGATGGCCTCCCACATGATGTGAGCCGAAGAAGTTGGCTAACCTAGCCCTGTGGGCCAACACGGGCCCGGCCCACTCAGTACACAAAGATTTTTTTTTTTATATTATGAAATTAGAAAGTTAATGTGGTGGTTTAATACTTAAACTTACATCTTTTGATATTTAATTTGAAAGGTTTATAATAACAAGTTTAAATCAACTTTGAAGTTCAATGTAACTTTAAAAATGAGGCAATACATATATTATTAAAAAAAAAAACAAATCTAAAGGAACCTATTTAAGTTTAGCTTAAGCGAAAATTGAAAGATTCTTTATTTTGACAAATTTATAACCCTAAATTCAATAGAAAAGTCTAATAGGTAAATATATACTTAGAGATTGGTATTCATCTTAAATTTTTCCAACTTTTTTTTTGGGGTTTTAAAATATGCAAGTAAATTAATAATTAAGGATATTAACTTCTAAGTTAAAAGTAAAATATACAAAGTCTTTATAAAGTATTGTATTAATAGCTTAAGATATATTATATACAAAATTACTTCTATTTGATTGCTTTCAAATAGTACATTTTTAATTACCTTTCTATAATTAAGAGAATTAGATTTAGTCAACGAGTTTCATTCTTAGTAATTGGTCTTATGTTATGCTATAGACGTAAATGTTTCATCCAAATGCTTTGTAGAATTAATTATTGACCAACCAAATCATTTTTTTTAAATGCTTGATTTCAAAATTTGCAAAATGAAGTTTGCTTTTAGAAGGACTTAGATTTATACTATTTACACAAAGAAAAATTTGAATTTCTCTAGTATGCGTTTAAGGCCTATATTTGTACTATTTATGTAAAGAAGGACCTATAATAGTTAAACATACATTTAAGGATTTATCATTGACTCAATTTGAACTTGAAAGATTGGTTGCATGTTCAATCAAAATTGATACTCTATATGATCATAATTAATTACTTTAAGAATTTATCCAATTTGAAAATTTGAAAAAAACATCAAACAATAATTAAGCAAATGTAGCAATTATCACAAAGTCTTTTTTACTAATTATACAGGAAAACAAAGTTAATAATAAAGGAAATAAAATCACATATATAGATCAATCATCATCTTCAACAACCAAATTGGAGTTTCTCTTTGATGAAGTAGTCTTACTCCCACTTCTTACTGTCTTTTTCTTCATCTACACATATAAAGACATAATTAGATATTAAATGCTTAAAATAATACCTTAATAGAAAGTATTACCAAAGCATAAAAAGAAATCACCTTCACAAGCAAATCCTTACAACTAATTACGTGTACAAATTAAATCTTCCACATTTGATGAGAGCATAGAAATGTGATACTTATTAAGTACATGGGCACCAATGCTAAAAGTTAACTTAGAAGTTACAATGGTAATTGGAATGCTAAGAACATCAGAGGCCATAATGGAAAAATCAGGATATCTTTGGCTTTGACTCTTCCAATGTTGTAATACATCCAATTTTGAGTAGAAGTCTAAATCCATTATTTGGGTCATCTAAATCAATATCCAAAGAAGATTTGCTAGAACTTTGCACTTTTACTTGACGGTACCCCTACGTTAATAAGGAAAAAACTAATTAAATACTGATATGTAATATGACAAAAATATCATTAAGAAAATAAGTGAAATTATTATTAAACTTTCATCTAAAGTTGCAAGATCAATCACTAAACCCTTTCTAGACCTAAAGTGTCGTTATGTTGCTCCTTTACCACCACCTCCAGATGTGTCTTCTGCTTGAGAAGATGATCCAACTTGACGTCATTTAGTTTTAGATATGTGATCTATTTTTCTCTTCTCATATTCTCTAAAGAGCTTATATAACTAGCTCTTTATGTGAACCAACTTCTCTTCACAAGTGAGGGGATCAAGTTTATTAAAGCAAAGCTTCAAAAAATTAAATTTTATTTGAGGATCAAAGATTGCTCCAAGTGCAAGGACTATACTATATTCCCTCCAATATTTATCAAACTTTTGTTTTATTTTAATAGACATATCCTGAAAGACCCAAAAAAATTAGTAAAAATACTAATAATGAGAAATTAAATCTCCATAATATATTAATGCTATTTAACAATTTACATATGATGAAAATTTATAACAAATAATAATAGAGTTTAAAATATAAAAGTAAGAAAGGAACACAATCCATTAAGTGATTATAATAAATAAAAAATATGAATTAAAATTTTAGATTTATACTAGTTAAATAGAATTTTATGAAATAATTGTATTTAAAATATTTTATTTAGTATACTCATAAAATTTTTGTATAAGAATATCATCATTTAAATAACTTATCTACAATTGCCTGCCAAACACTTTTTCTCTCTCCTCCTTTTCCTCCCTCGAGTAGACCACCCTCCCGCTTTTCTTCCTTCTTTTTCTTTCTTTTTCCCTTTCCCTTTTTTCTTTCCCTTCTCCTCTCTCTCTCTCTCATTTTTCGGATGAACGCCATTTTCTTCTTCACAAGACAGAAGCTCTACCTCCTATCATACTCCTAACCCTAACCCTAAAACATGTCCAATAAAGAAATCGGAAATAAACCTCCTTCCTTCCCAATTCCCAACCACCACCTCACTAACACCACCACCATCACCATCAACACCTAAACCCTTAACTTCTCTTCTACCACCACAACGACAACCTCTCTGCTGCTTCGCCACTACTCCCCACCCAAAACACCATCAACTCTTCCTCCATCCCTAAACCGTTGCACTCCTCCTCTTCCCACTGCTGCTGGCTTCATCGACAAGCAAAACCCACTACTTCAACCATACCATTCAGGGGCGAACTTTACAAAGACAATGGACCCCATAGTGGGGATGGATCGAACAGTGATGATGATGAGACGACGGCGATGGTAACAACGACGAAAATGACCATGATGATGATGTTGTTGTTAATGATGGTGATCATCAAGTAAGAGAGAGAGTGAGAAAAGAGAAGAACCCCTACAGAGCACCTCGGTTCCGTCACCGCCCCTCCTCTTCATTCTCCCCTTCTCTCCCCTCTATCTCTCACTCCCATGGAACCCAATGCGAAAGTGGTTCCTTCGATGCCTCCACTTCCACTTTGCCGGACCACACAGCTTCTCCACCACATCATTCAGAACTTGTTGGATCTCCTCACTTGAATGCTAAGCCGCTATCTTTGATGATGATCATGAACATGATGGCGGTGATCATGCATGAAAAATCGATGGCGGCATCCTCACTGATGTTCTTAAACAAAAGAATCATCAAACAGGGGGAATACTGCTTCAGTGATGAAAATTTGCCCCATGACAAGCACTTGTTAAATTTGGTCAGGAAGATGGACAATTGAAGATTTCCCATGTGAAGACAACGAGAAGACAATAGAAGGGAATGGAAAGGAAGAAGTGGAAGAAGGAGCCAATGAGGAAAATCAGGCGTCGACATTGAGTAGTAACGTATTTCCCAAAGGTGTTAAAGAAGCAACGATGATGTCGAAAAAGAGGTTAGATCATTCGTGGTTTACGATTGAACAAACCGACACTACACTCTATAGTTAGATGTAAATTCTTTTTTCATGTAACAATCTCAACATACATAAGTCCCAAATTTATTATTACTATCATTTTTTCTATATTTCAAATTCTAGGCCATTATGTTACATATCAACAGCAGTAGTGCACATGTAAGAATCCCCTAATTTTCTTGAGAGACTCATCCTAAAAGTGGTTAATCATGAGGACAAAGGAATGACGATTTCCCGGTTTTGCAGTACCATCCGATTAATGAATACGAGACATTTTTCGAGAGCTTAGGTTTGGAACAATGGGAATATGTTGGTTTGCTGCTAAAAGATAAGATGGTTCTTAGTGATGATGTTACTTTGTTGGAGAATTGCGGGGTGTTATTAGGTTACGGGATTGCCTACGATAAGATAAGGAGGGTTTATAAGGGTGCAAGGGAGGTTTTTGGGTATGAGAGTCATGTGTTGTTATCAAAGATTCGAGATTGTAAGAATCTCGATCTTGGTCGTTATTTAGTTGCCAAAGTTATTGTTGCAAGTCCATATGTTCTTATTGGAAAACAGAGTAAATAAGGACTTGTGGAGGTATTAGAGAGATTAAGAAATGTTGGGTTTGAGTTGAAATGGTTTGAGGAGTAGTTGTCAGATTTCCTTTATTATAGATGGAGCTAGACTCTCGAGATATTAGGCTCATTCAGAAATATAGGTCTCAATGGGGAGCAACTTCATGGATTACTTAGCAAGTGTCCTAGAATTTTGTTTAATGGTTCAAGGGATAGAATACTTGCACTATTGGCACTCTCTTTAAATTTCATCCCACTATAAATTGGCATGGATGCTTAAGACATCAATAGGCTCTTATAGACTTATACTGTAGTATTGGCACTCTTACTCTTAAAAAGCCCAATATAGTTCTCGCTAAGTTGAATGTTGGGAAAGAAGCGACTCATAAACCTCGTTAAGGATGATCCACAAGAAATAAAGAATTGGTTATGGGTTAAATATTCAGTGACTACCAAACACAGGAGATGAGAGAGAGATCATTTTTGTAGAAAGTTAAGTTCTTGTTAGCTTGGAATTACTGAGAACACGTACGGAACGAAAGTTGAGAAAGGGAGTAAAGGATTAGAAATATGTATATATGAATACATAGACATGGGGTAGAGGAGCTAGACATAGGTTAAGAGAAATGAGAAAAATAAATAGGGAAGATGAAGAATTGGAGGATGGAAACACTCTAGCGAGAGAGGGAAGTCTAGGGAGAGAAAGGAGTCTATGAGAAGAAGAATTAGGAAATGGGATATATTGAGGAAGTGGTGCATGTTAAAGTAAAAGATGAGATAGATATTAGTGCTGACATCAAGCTTAAGCCAAACCTGGATTGAGTGGTGGAAAATTTTTAAACCAGGCAAGAGATTTTTGGCAATTGCAACAGCATATGTTGAGGATAAGTCAAATGATGCTTGGATTTAGTTTGTAGAGGAACTAGTTAATAGGTTTAAGTATAATGTTAATTATGCAGTTATCAAGCAATATAATGAATTGTTGATAGGATACGTTCATTTGGAATGAAGGTAATGCTGACTCTTTTTCAACACTCATTGCCACTATGGGTCGGTGAATATGGAGGAAGGAAGCATGAGAAAACTGTTGATTATTTTGTGGAATTTACAAGGCCTTATCATTGATAACAAGTTTAATATTGTTGATTATTGGGTTACAATTCATGAACCTTTCAATGGCCTTATATTGAAAGAGATTGTGCAATTCGGGCACTATGAAATGGAAGGCCTTTAGGATCCCTTAAGTCGCTTGGCAAGATTCATTATCTGTCCATTTTCTATTCTTTGTGGGCATCATTAGGAACATTGATGCTTAGCCACTTTCTCCATTCTCCATTTTAGTTTTTTGCTTCCAGTAAAGGGACTACACGTTGGAATCACTCGATGATGGTTAAGGACTATGACAACTATAAATAGGTGAGTGGAAAACTTTATGATATGCTACAATGTTGTGATTGGTTTTGATATGTTATTTTTTATCTTGGTATGTGTATATGTGTCTTTCCTTATTTGGTTGTGATTGCAATTGTTGTAATTTTTATTATTTCCATAGTAAACAAAGGGGTAAAGAAGTTGAAAAGTAAGTTGTACGAGAAAACTAGTAATTAGGTAGATTACGGATAAATATTATTGTAACAATATAAAGAATAGAATGGACTAAGGGTAGATATCATATCTTAACGATAGCAGCTTACCCTATTTTGCTAATGCTATCATTATAGATTTTAATAAAAAATTTAGCTTTTTTTTCTTAAACTAAATTAATACATGTAAACTTTACTTTTTCTATATATATATGTCTAGTTGGTGTTTACGTATAGACGTTTGGAATAAACTATGTATCATTATGTACACGTATAAGAATCTAATTCTGAATACATATAATATGCTTGGGCGAAATGATTTTTCTTACTATATTTATGTAGGTTAAATTTATACCTATAATTATACAAATCATAAACATATATATTGTTATTATATTTATATATATGATACTTCTGGATTTGGAAGGGTACATTTTGTATTACCCTGCTTAGCTCTTGAAGGTATAAATCGAGTATTTGAAAAGTGCAATAACATAGAGATGTCAAGAAAGGAAGATTGTAAATTAAAACTTGAGTGCTTAGTTGATAGTCAGTGAGATTTGGACTATATTATACTATTTTTTAACTAAAAATTTTACATCCAATCAGTTTAATTCTACCTAATTGGTCTAGCCTTCATTGCTTTATTCATGATATAAAATGCTTGATTTCTTCTTATTGTGATAATTGTGAATGTGAAGTGTAACAGTTTTGCTTGTGAGATTTGACTTGATTTCTGTTGCTTGCCATTGGAATTGCATTCTTTAAAATGATTGATAGTTACTTTATTATTTAGAATGTGGATGGGTTTGCAAATATATATTATTTAATCACTCTAAACCAATTAATTAAAGGATTGGACTCAATTAAACCTAGACATGTATTGTACGAGACATTGCATGAAATTTGAAGGCCATCACTACTACAAGGCTTACCAGAAGTAATCAAAGGATTACTGTTCTGCCAAGTGCGAACTAAGTAACTAAGGGCTTGTTACGCTTTGATAGTTCCAAGTCTGGTTGGTCCTTGAAGGTGTTGCTTAGTGCATGAGGCATAAGAGTACTTGGTGTATGAGAACACTTGAGCTTATAATATCAAAGTTAAAATATATTTTAATTATCATGAGATAAGAATAATTAAATTGGTTGTGAGACCCGGGCACTGATGGTGGCTTTGAAATCCCTAACCTAAGGTCAAAGGGGGTGTAAACCCTAGACTTTACATCGGTTACCAGAAGACCGCGTGAGATGTTACATTCATATGGTTGTTCATGCATAACATATGACTTGATAACTTGATTTGAAATTGCTTGTGCATGTGTAGCATTGAGAGTGTTGTACTCCCATCTCACTAAGTCGTAGTGTGCTCACCCCTCTATAGATTGCTTACAGGAATCAACACAAAAGCTTGGGATGGGATAAGATTATAATATGCCGAGAGCTTTGGGAATCAAGAACGATAGAGTAAGATTTGTGATTGATTAGATTATTTAGATGTAATATTATTCTTAGGAACTTGATGTGGAAATTGGAATTATGAAACTCAGAATTATTTTTCCATTTTACTAGTTAGTAGGGGATTCTGACTCTCTACGATCTTGGTTTACCGTAGGGCATGGAATCCATAGTTATATTCTCATTATATGATTTTATGAAATATGAATAGCTATAATTGTTTAATTTATTGCTTAGAATCTTACAATCTCCGACTCGTAAAATGGTTATCATATAACAGGTGCACATGTGCTATGATAGCTTTTAGTGAGAACTTCTAGACCTTAGGTTAGGGCATGACATCTCCCTTATGGCATGATCTTCACTACTTAAATTTTCATTCAACAAACATTTAATTCTCCATACTTGCAAAAAATAGTGGTTTGGGAAATCGGATACGGGGATCTTGGCATCAAATTGGTGATACTATAAAAAGAGCTCAAAAGCTTACATATCTTCTTTGCTTATCCCCACTCATCCATGGTTGGACAATATTTATAATGATAATCATTTAATTGAAATTGAGAAAAAAGTACATTGATACTTGAAGTGCGCCATTAAGCATACAGTAAGTGGAATTCCATCTAGTAGCTACATCTAAGCGCAAATCAGCATTGGTATCAATGTTCCCAACCTATTGAACACACTCCAAAAAATGTTTCATTCTACTCTTAAAGCCCTTCACATACTTCATACTCTCCCTTATTTTATGCAAGGCTTCACCATTAATTGTTAACCCTCTTTAATGTTTAAATGAAAAATATGAGCACAACATCTAATATGAAAAAACTCACCACCACATAATAAACTATACTGCAAGTTTAGTTGCTCTTTAAAGAAATTTGCATGCAATCATTTGCAGATGTATTATCTAATGTAATGGAGAATATCTTTCTATTTATGCCCCAATCTTTCAAAAATTCAAAAAATTTCTTGAATAACTTAAACCCTAAGTGAGGAGGGAGCATTTTACAAAAAGCAAGAATTTTATTAGTGAGTTTCCATTTGTCATCCACATAATGACCGGTTAAATAAATATATCCTTCATTGGTGGAGGCAGTCCAGACATCAAAAGTCAAACACACTCTCCTTAGAATATTCTGCAATGTTTGTTTCAATTTATCCTTCTGAGATAAATATAAATTCTAAACATCTAATGTAACTATTTTCCTAGAAATTGGCTTATAATTAGGATTATATAGCCTTATAAACTATGTAATCCTCCTATATTCAATAAATGAAAATGGTAGATCATGTTCAATATAGCCATTAACATTATCTCATGAGCAACTTTAGGATCTAGTCTCTTGATCTTAACTTACTGACATGATCAATTATCATATCACCAACATTATTATATCTAGGAATTTGACTTAAATGACACTTTCCTATATGTTGATGTAAGGATGATGTTCCATGGCTAGTCCCCTAATAACATTTTCCTTCCCACATGCTTTACATTTGGCTCTACTTTTACCATCTTTCCCAAAACCTATTTTTGCCAACATATCCTAAACCTCAAAAGAATAAACTATTTGCTCGAGCCTTTTTACCTACGGTTCTTCAAATTGAGAAGATGTCGATTGTACATTATCATTACACCTACCAACTTCAAACACATTGATAGAGCCATTTATACTAAATCTTTATAGTATGAATTGTGTTAATTTATTATTGATTTTATAGAAATCATAAGGAAATGGTACTTAATTTTATTATGGTGATAAATCAGGTTTAATGGAGTCAAGAGTGCTAATTCAAGTGATTTAGAGAAGTCATCTACAATTTGGATCAAAGACAAGGATTTACACCGCCGGAGGAAAGTACATAGGCATGTATTTGAAGTACACGGCCGTGTACTTGGATTGGAATCAACAGAAACATACACGGTTGAAGTACACGGCCGTGTATTGTCTTGAAGAACCAATAGAAGGAGGCACGGTTTGTGATCTAGCCGTGGTGTAAGTCGTGCCATTTCACTGAACAAGGATGAGGAAATGTGGAACTATTGACCAGAGGGATGCACGGTTTGTGACCTAGCCGTGGTGGTAGCCGTGCCATACACTGACCAAGGATGAGGAATTGTGAATTATTAACCAAAGGGAGGCACAGTTTGAAATCTGGCTGTGTTAGTGGGCATGCTAAGTGTACGTTATTTACTTCTCGAGATTTACTTGAAAAAGGGAAAAGATATATTCGTATCTTGCTAGCTAAAGACCTCGCTATTCCCTTAACAGTATAAATAGAACCAACCCTAGAGGAGAAAGAGGGATTTTTTAGACAAAAAGGAAGAAGGAGAGGCAGAGCAAGGGAAACCGAAAACAAAGACTTTTCATGTTTTCACTTTTAAATTTTCGTTTTGAGGATGAACATGTGTAGCTAAGTAGATTTTCTAGCCAAAGGATCATTAAAGTTTAATTCTTCACGAATTGTGAGATCTAATTGATTTATCTTTACTTTTATTCTTTGTTTTTTGATATTTATATGTCTTCTTAATGTTTTGTTAATGTTATCTTAGTTAATTGGTATAATTAAGCTCTTCTACTCAATTAGCAATTTAAAATATATTGTGAACTAGTACGTAAAAATCCGTAATTGTTTGATAGTTCTAGTTTCTATGACACAATGACATGTTTGATTAAAATTAGATAGTCAAATTCATGTTATGGAGATATATGATCTTTTAAATAGGTTATCTTATAATCTACTAGCATGAATTGGTAATCTCTCTAGTTTTTTTAATGCTATTGATAGATTAAATCCTAAAAGCTTGTTTAGGGTTGTTTAATCAATAAGAGAAGTAATCAAAGAGCTTGTTTTGATTATCAAGAAAGTAAGGAGAGATGGGTTTATTAGCTTGTTAATAACCTAACAATTTATCTTAGATAAAGAATAGAAAATATTTGCATCAATGATCAGTTCTATGAATTAAACTATAGTAAATTCCTTTGTTATGCTTTATCATTATTCAATTATTATTATCTGATTTCAGTATTATTTGATTCACAAACAAAACCCCCATTCTTCTTTTTCCTCTCTATTCTTTTAATAGAAATTATTTAACCAATCCATGGGGATACGACCCTACTCACTACTATACACAAACATATAATTGTCTAGGATAGGTTTTTATTTTTGTTGGATTCGACACCCATCAAAATTTGGGCGCCATTGCCGGGGATTGGTGTCAAATTTATTTCTATTCTTGCATGACTTGTTCTTCTCATACAAGTGAACTCACTTATAATCCAGAGTTTTGAGAAGACTTTAAGAGACTACGAAGAGAAGCTGGCTGCGTTAAAAAGAAACCGTATCATCTTCATCCCCTAACTGATTTGGAAATCAGATTTGTCCAATTCATCCATTAAATTCTGAAAAGAAGAAGATATGGCAAATCCTGAAAGAACATTAAGAGAATTGGCTGCACCAGATGTGAATCAACAACCACTTTGTATTCAATATCCTGAATTGGCTATTGAGTTTGAGTTGAAATCGGGTTTTGATACATCTGCTACCCACCTTTCATGGTCTTAAGAATGAAGATCCTCACAAAAAATTGAAAAAATTTTCATATAGTGTGTTCTAGCATAAGGCCGCAAGGAATATTCGACAATCAAATCAAGTTACGTGCTTTTCCATTTTCTTAAGTACTAGAGCTAAAGATTGGTTGTTTTTATTTGCCCCCAGGTTCTATAACCACCCTTGGACAGATATGGTGAGGCTCTTCCTGGAAAAATGTTTCCCTGCGTCTAAGCCGCGGGTAAAGAAGAAGATTTGTGGCATCAAAAAAAGGGGATACCGAGACTCTTCATGAGTATTGGGAGAGGTTCAAGCAACTTTTGTGCAAGCTTCCACAACAGGGTTTTATCTGAACAACTTCTCATTCAATTATTTCTATGAAGGTCTGCTTCCGATGGAGAGGAAGATGATGGATGCTGCTAGTGGAGGCACCATGTGAATAAAACCCCTGGTAAAGCTAGGGAATTGATCTCCATTATGGCTGCTAATTCGCAACAATTTGGGTAAGGCATGATCATCTTCAAGGAAGGAAAATGAGGTAAGTGTTTCTAACCTTGAACATCAAATTTCTAACCTAACCTCCCTTGTACAACAATAGCTCTTGGAAATACACAGCAGTGAAGACTTGTGGAATTTGTGCTGCTCCTAATCATCCTACCGACAGGGTGTCCCACATTGCAAGATGACAATCAGAGCATGCCAATGCTATAGAAAGATTCCCAGGAAAGCCACAAAGGAAATATGATCCCTACTTGAATACTTATAATCCTGGAGGGAGGGATCATCCTAACTTCAGATTTTGGCAATAAACCACAAAATTTCCAAACAATTCCAACCCTAAGCCATCAAACCAAGTCCCACACTCCTTCCACTTCAGGTATGTCTCTTGAGGAAAATTGTTAAATCGCTTGCTGTTAATACAAAACAATTCATGATGAGACAAAGCAGAGCATTCAAAACTTGGAGAAACGGGTAACCAACTTGCTTCTTCTATAACTATGTTAGAAACTCAAGGTAAGTTACCCCCCTCAAACTATCACAAATCCAAAGCAAAGCGTTAATGCAATTACATTGAGAATGGAACGGAATTGCAGGGATTAAATGAGAAAGGACACCGAACTAATCTTGAGGAAGAGACTGAGAAAGAGATTTCGACTCAAAGCCGCAGAACAACCAGACCAAAGGATCTTTAGTTGACCCACCAAAGGCCCATGTTGAAAAGCACCCCCTTTCCCTTCTAGATTAGCAAAATCTAAGAATGAAGCTGAAGAAAAAGAGATTCTTGAAACTTTTCGCAAAGTTGAGGTAAATATTCCTTTGCTTGATGCAATTAAGCAGTACCTCGTTATGCTAAATTTCTCAAAAATGTGCACTAACAAAAGAAAGCTGAAAGGTAATGAAAAGATTATGTGGGGTGAGAATTTTTTCAGCAAATCTTCAAAAGAAGCTTCCTCCTAAATGTAAGGATCTAGGTAGTTTACTATCCTTGCAAAATAGGTAATCTTGGAATCACTAAAAGCTATGTGTGATCTAGGAGCTTCAATCAATGTTATCCCTTTTGTCTGTTTATCAATGTTTGAATGTTGGTCCCTTGAAGGAAAAAAATTGTTATTGTTCAACTTGCTGATAGGTCCAATGTTTATCCTGAGGAGTTCTAGAATTTTTTAGTAAAAGTTAATGGGTTGGTTTCCCTGCAGATTTTTATGGGGTTTGACATGGAGAATGATGATTCTCATAATTCATCAATGATATTATTAGGAGACCATTTCTAAGACATCCAGAACAAAAATTTTTGTACATGACGGTAACCTCACTATGGAGTTTGATGGTGAAGTGATTAATTTAACATTTATTATGCCATAAAAATATCCTAGTGATATCTCTCCTTTTTTTGTTGTGGATGTTATTGATCCATTACACACAGGCTACTTTTGACTTGATAGACGATGATGAGTTGAAAATTGTACTTAATAGGAGTCTTACTATTAATGCATTAAAAACTCTTAAGGAAAAGCTTGTAATATCCTCTGATTTGCAGGACATGATTTGGGGAGCTGGAATCGTTAAAACCTATTAGGTAGGTGTGTCCTACATTAATTTACCCCCTTCTAACAAAAGACTCTTCCCTCTATTGTGCAAGCACCAAAGCGGGAAATTTAAAAACCCTTACCCGAACACTAAAGTACATTTCTTAGGAGAAAATGAGACTCTTGCTGTGATAGTCTCTAACAAACTAAGTACTTTAGAAGAAGAAAAGTTGATTCGGGTGTTGAGAGAGTATAAAGAAGCCATTGGAGGTCCATAGCTGACATAAAAGGGACTAAGCCCATCCACATGCATGCACAAGATATTAATGGAAGATAATTGCAAACCTTCAAGGGAAGTTCAGCGTCGTTTAAACCCCACCTATGATGGATGTAGTTTAAGAAAAAATTTTGAAAACATGCTTGATGCAGGTATGATCAAATCCAATTTCCGATAGCAAATGGTAAGTCCAATTAAAGTTGTTCCAAAGAAAACGGGCTTAACCGTGATTGAAAACTCTGATGGTGAGTTAATTCCTACTCGTGTTCAGAATGGATGGAGGGTTTGTGTTGATTATAGGAAGTTAAATGCGTTAACTAAAAAAAGATCACTTCCCTCTTCCTTTTCTTGATCAGATGGTTGAACGTTTGGCTGGCCATTCTCACTATTGTTGTCTTGATGGTTATTCGGGTTTTCATCAAATTCCAGTGGCCCCGGGAAGATCAAGAGAAGACTACTTTCACATGTCCTTTTTGGTACTTTTGCGTATCGAAGGATGCCTTTTGGGCTCTGCAATCCCCCAGCCACTTTCCCAAAGGTGTATGGTTAGTATATTTTCAGATTATGTGGAGAATATCATAGAGGTTTTCAGGGAGACTTCACTGTCTAGGGTAACTCTTTTGATTCATGTTTGACTAACCTTAACAAAGTGCTTCAAAGATGTATAGATAAGAGTCTTGTGTTGAACTATGAAAAATGTCACTTTAGGGTTTTGAACAAGTCTAATTCTAGGTCAAATTGTATCTTCTAAGGGACTTGAAGTCGATAAAGCTAAAGTAGAATTGATTAAATCTCTTCCTACCCTGTAAGTGTAACGGGAAATTCGCTCTTTCTTAGGAGTGCAGGATTCTATTGACGCTTCATCAAGGATTTTTCCAAGATTACTCAACCCCTATGTAGATTGCTGCAAAAAGAAGTGACATTTGAGTTCGATGAAGCCTGCAAACATGCTTTTGCCACATTGAGGGATAAGTTAACTTCTGCTCCCATCATCCAACCACCTGACTGAACCTTCCCTTAAAAATTATGTGTGATGCGAGCAATTATGCAGTTGGAGCTGTTCTTGGCCAAGAGTTGGAAGAGCTTCTCATGTCATTTATTACCTTTCAGAACATTGGATAGTGCTCAATGCAACTATTCCACAAGGGAAAAAGAACTCTTGGCTGTTGTTTTTTGCATTAGAAAAATTCAGATCATATTTACTTGGTACTAAGGTAATTGTTTACTCTGATCATGCAGCTCTCAAATAACCTGCTCGCGAAGAAGGGGGCGAAACCAAGACTTATTCGATGGATAATCTTACTACAAGATTTTTGATTCTGGAAATACGCGATAGGAAGGCTTTGAAAACTTAGTTTGCGACCACCTTATTTAGAATACCTTATCAGTGACGGGTCAATATCAATACAAGATGATTTCCCAATGAGCATCTCTTTCTATTCAAAAGACAATTTCGTGGTATGCTGATATTGTTAACTATTTTGGGTTTCTAAGACACACCAAGTGATTTGTCTAGGGCTCAACAAGATAAAATAAAAGTGATGCTAAATACTATGTATGGATGATCCGTATTTGTGAACATTGTGCTGATCAAATCGTTAGAAGGTGTATTTCTCAAGACGATATTTCTTCTGTCTTGCAATTTTTTCACTCATATGCATGTGGTGGACATTTTGGACCTAAGAGGACACTCAAAAAGTGTTAGGGGGCGGTTTGTTTTGGCCTAAAATTGTTTCGTGATTCTTTTATGTTTTGTAAGTCTTGTGAACGATGTCAAAAAGTTTGGGAACTTAGGACATAGAGAACCAAAAGCCACTTACCCCTATTCTTGCTTGTGAAAATTTGATATATGGGGTATTGATTTCATGGGTCCTTTTTCCCCTTTCTTTCGGTAAAAGTTTACATCCTTCTTGCTGTGGATTATGTCTCAAAGTGGGTGGAAGCCAAAGCGACCTAAACTAATGATGCCCAAAATTGTTGTGGATTTGTTTAAATCTCATATTTTTGCTAGGTTCAGGACACCAAAGGCACTTATCAGTGATCGTGGCACACACTTTTGTAATAGAGTAGTGGAAACTCCTACTTTAAAAAATACAAGGTCATCATTGCACTTCCACCGCATACCACCCTCAAACCAATGGATTGGCAGAAGCTCAAAAACGAGAAATCAAGTCTAAATTTTAGAAAAAACCGTCAATCCAAGCAGGAAGGGTTGGGCACAAGACTGAAGATGCATTATGGGCCCACCGGACACTTACAAGACCCCTATAGTATGTTTCCTTACTGTTTAATAATTGGCAAACCATGTCACCTCCCTGTGGGGGTTGGAACATAGGGCGTACTGGGCTGTAAAACAATGTAACATGCAAATGAATGAGGTTTGGAGCACAGGGAAAATTCAATTACAAGAACTTTAGGAATTCGAAGAGAAGCTTATAGAGTACTAAAATCTACAAAAGGGAAAAAAAAAAGGATTTTCATAATCAAATGATTTCCCGAAAGAATTTCTCTGGAGGTCAAAAAGTATTACTTTATCATTCTCGATTGAAGTTTTTTCTGGAAAACTACGATCACGTTGGGTTGGTCCCCTTTTTTTATCACTAACATATTTTCACATGGTGCATTGAGATCGCAAGTCTTGAAACTGGTAAGAACTTCAAAGTCAATGGTCATTGCTTGAAACCTTTTATGAAGGATTTCAAGTATGTAATGTTGAAGAAACCAGTTTAACTTACCCCGAGATTGTGATTAATTACAGGAACGTCTAGCCAAAGACGTTAAAGAAAGGCGCTTCATGGGAGGCAACCCATGTCAAAAAAAAAAATTTCAATTTATTTTATTTTAGTTTTGTCTTGATTTTTCTTTTGATTAGCTGTAGCAAGGTCCATATCATCAGATGACACTCTCTAGTGCTTAAGGGGAGAACTCCAATCACTTTACACTTTTTACCAGGGAAGTACCAGTATTCCTCTTCTCTTATTCTCTAATGTTCCTTATGTTTTTAATTCCTCTTTAATTGTGTTGAATTAGGAACAATGCAGACACTGTTCAAAAATAAGTGTGAGAGGATAATAAATATAGAGGATAGAGAATTGACTCATACTTTTAATGTTTGTCCTTAAGCAATTTTAAGCCAAATTTTTCAAAATTATCATGAAATCTGGAGATTGTACTAAATGTCGTAATAAGCAACTACAAAATGTGAAATTGACTTGTTCAAGTGTTTTACTCACCTACTGTTGTGATTAGAATACTTAGTTTAAAATTAAGTAGTGAAATCTTTAAGAAACAAATTTACCTTGTATTCAGCTTTAAAAACTGGAAGTTTAAGAGTAATTAGTTCTAAGTGAAAAAAAAACAAGGGTTTACTTCTAGGTTATATTAGTTACTATATACTCTTTGAAATTGTTTTGAAACAATGAATAACACTTAGTGAAAGATGTTGAAGGGAAAATTTTTCCTTAGTAACCCTTTAAACCGGATAACTATTATTACTCTACAAAAAAATTTAAAAAAAAAAAATGTGAAAAAAGAATCAAGCATAGCCATTACCCAATGATTCAAGTAATTGAGTTAAGGTATTTGAACTTGAATGTTAGAGTGAGGAAGAGTCCGTAGGGTATCTTAAAACCCGGTACTTGAGTGACGCTCGGGATGTTGCCGACTCAATGAACTCACTATAAACCCATAAGGGTAGAAAAGGCGAAAGTTCATGAAAAAAAAAGGGGGGCAAAAACCCGTCAAAATAGATGCTTGATTAAATCAAAAGAACATGAATGTAAAAATTCCCTTGAAATAAAATAAGACTTATAATAAAAGGAAAAATCTAGGGGAAAAAATAGATACCAATATGCTTTACTTTGAGTTGCAAAGATTATATATTGCTAATATTCAATGAAGTTTAATTGGGTGTTTTTCCTTATTGGATTAAGTATTTAATTTTGGAATAAAAGTTCTTTTGCTAAACATGAGGATTAAAGTTTGTTTGTTTAGATTAGCTATTAAATTTGTCTATGGTAATTTAAAACATAGGAAACAAGTTTGGTTGGAGCACAGACATTAAAATTACAAGTCAATGAATTAAAAAGAATAGATGCTTGAAATGATGAAAAGAAATCTTTGTATAATCTATGACGAATTTCTCAATTGATTTGATTCAATTGCTTGAGGACAAGCAAGAGTTTAAGGGGTGGGGAATTTGATAGAGCCATTTTTTACTAAATCTTTATATGAATTGTGTTAATTTATTATTGATTTTATAGAAATCATAGGAAATGGTACTTAATTTTATTATTTTGATAAATCAGGTTTAATGGAGTTAAGAGTGCTAATTCAAGTGATTTAGAGAAGTCATCTACAATTTGGATCAAAAACAAGGTTTACACCGCCGGGGAAAGTATATGGGCGTGTATTTGAAGTACACAGCCGTGTACTTGGATTGGAATCAACAGAAACATACACGGTTGAAGTACACGGCCGTGTATCTGTCATGAAGAACCAATAGAAGGAGGCACGGTTTTGATCTAGCCGTGGTTTTAAGTCGTGCCATACCTGAACAAGGATGAGGAAATGTGGACTATTGACCAGAGGGATTGCACGGTTTGTGATCTAGCCGTGGTGGTAGCCGTACCATAACACTGACCAAGGATTTAGGAATTTGTGAATTTGACCAAAGGGAGGCATGGTTCGAAATCTGGCTGTGTTGGTGGGCGTGCTAGGCTACGTTATTTTCTTCTCGAGATTTACTTGAAAAAGGGAAAAATATATTCGTATCTTGCTAGCTGAAGATCCTCTGCCATTCCCTTAACAGTATAAATAGAACCAACCCCCAGAGGAGAAAGAGGGATTTTTTTGGACAAAAAGGAAGAAGGAGAGGCAGAGCAAGGGAAACCGAAACAAAGACTTTTCATGTTTTCACTTTGATTTTCGTTTTGAGGATGAACATGGGGTAGTAAGTAGATTTTCTAGCCAAAGGATCATTGAAGTTTAATTTTTTCATGAATTGTGAGATCTATTGATTTATCTTTACTCTATTCTTTGTTTTTTGATATTTATATGTCTTCTGAATGTTTCGTTAATGTTACTTAGTTAATTGGTATGAATTAGAGCTCTTCTACTCAATTAGCAAGTTAATATATTGTCAACTAGTACGTCAAATCCGTAATTGTTTGATAGTTTCTAGTTTCTGTGACACAATGACATGTTGATTATAAATTAGATAGTCAAATTCATGTTTATGGAGATATATGACCTTGTTTAAATAGGTTATCTTATAATCTACTGGTATGAATTGGTAATCTCTCTAGTTTTTTTAATGCTATTGATAGATTAAATCCTAAGAGCTTTTTTTAGGGTTGCTTAATCAATAAGAGAAGTAATCAAAGAGCTTGTTTTTTATTATCAAGAAAGTAAGGAGAGATAGGTTATTAGAGCTTGTTAATAACCATAACCATTTATCTTAGATAAAGAATAGAAAATATTTGCATCAATGATCATTCTATGAATTAAACTATAGTGATTCCTTTGGTTAGGCTTTTATCATTATTCAATTATTTTATCTGATTTCAGTATTATTTTGATTCACAAACAAAACCCCCCATTCTTCTTTTCCTCTCTATTCTCTTTTAATAGAAATAAATTTAACCAAACCATGTGGATACGACCCTACTCACTACTATACACAAATCATATAATTGTCTAGGAGTAGTTTTTTATTTTTTTTGGATTCGACACCCATCACACATCATCTACATCAATAGGGTTTTATTGTATTTGAGTCTCATCGCTTGTAGGATCCATTTTGAAAATATATAAAAAGAAGAAAATATCATAATATAAATTTAAAACAACTAACATTACTTACAATTAGTCTCACATTTAAAAAGGATCCCTCTTATTCTTAATTTACTGACAATTGAATTGAAGATAAATGTCTCAAAACCCTAAACCCCCAAACCACAATTTTAATTCTCCAAATACATAATCTAAGCTCTATTTATGCTATAAACCCCCCAACCCAAAACCCCAAACCCCAAACTACAACTCCAATTCTCCAAATACATAGCCAATTAACCATAAGCTCCAATTTATGCATACCCCTCAAACCCCCAAACCATAACTTTAAACCTAAACCCCAAACCCCCAATTGCAACTCCAATTCTCCAAATAGATGACCAATTAAACATAAGAACTATTTATGCATAACCCCCTAACCCTAAACCACAACTCTAAACCCAAACCCTAAAATGCAACTCTAATTCTCTAAATACATAACCATAAGCTCTATTTATGCATACCTCCCAACCCTAAACCGTAACTCCAAATCTAAACTCCCAAACCTCAATTAGTAACTCCCAGCCCCCCAAAACGCAGCTTTAAACCTAAACCCCAAGCCCTAAATCGCAACTCTAAACCTAAACCCCAAACCCCTAAACCTTAACTCCAAATGAATCCATAGATCAAACACGGTAAATTGGCTAACTAAAAAAATGCAATAGGTACAACACAAGCACGATATGAAGTCGAGGAAAGGACCACCACGTTGCTTGACGATGATACGGTGTTTCGGCAGCTAAGAGACACAAGGCGATGACCGATGACATGACTGGTACGTGCATGTGGTACTATTCTATGACTAGTCAAAACCCCATGACTCCATGGGGGCCACCAGACGATAGAGACGAGAATGAAAATGTAAAGATTGAGAAGAGTTATAATAGAAGACAATAGTAAGATGAGAGTATGAGAAGTAATGTGAGACTTGAGAGTGAGATAAGGATTAGTTTTTGTGGTTGGGATGAGTTTGAGAGTATGAGAGATTTGTGAGTGAGAGATTAAAGTGAGACAAGGATGGTCCTCTCCTGATTTTCAAATTCTTTTTTAGATTTTCTTTTTTTTTTCTTTTTTAAATTGTGTAGGCCATACGGGCCAACCTGCGCCTATTTTGATGTGGTTAAACCCCAACCCGCGAGACAAGCTAAATAGCTCGCACATCTTGTGGGCCAAATTTTTTTGCCACCCTACATTCCTAAGTCTATATAGTATCTTGGTAATTATGGGGATAATCATGCACCCAGGGGTCTTTAGACCCATATTTTTTATTATAAAAACCCAAATTCTTAACATACACAATATTCAAAATTTTTTAAAAGGGGCAACTAAGTGAAAAATCTCTTACAAAACTACTTATGGAGTATTTGATAAAACAGAAATGGGTAATACCTCTGATGTCAAGAACTTAGTCCATATACCCTAGCCCACTTTGTCATACTTACCTAAGACATAGGTAAATGAGCACAACAAGAGAAGTCTATTTTTGAGCTAACTATGAACATTAGGACAAATATGGTACTTTTGATCCCTAACATATATTTCCCCTATATAGAGATGTGATAGCTGAACCCCTTTCCCAAAAAATTTTAGAAAGTAACCACTGAGGATACACTAAACTGTAATATTAACACCCCTTAGGACTGTTTCAAGAGTTGGCATCAAAATTGACTACTTTTTTAGAAACTTATGACAAACTAAGTGAAATTGATTGAGAATGTTGAGAGACCTCACTTTAAAAGGGGAGTGGAAAATGCTTATGAAAGAGAATTTGAAAGGTTTACAACTCATAATGAGGGCAAGCTAGGGGGAGAAGAAGGAAAGTATGGAAAATTGTGGCCAGAACTCAAAAATCAAGCAACTGAAGTAGAATTGAATGAGATTGGAGAAAAAACTAAAAGAGAACTTAGATGTGAACCTCAAATTTCCCATGCTACAGACTTGCTTTATAAGGAGAATGTGATTGTGAAAATTTCTCAAACCAAAAAGGGAAAAGACCGAAGAGCTTGATTTAAAAAAAAAAAAAAAAGAATTTTTGGAGCTCTCTTTAAAATTTTTTAAAGGGGTAATTGATGTATGAGAAGATAAACTTGAGTTAGAGTGCTTAAAATCTCAAGGATTAATAATTGAATTTGAGCAGGCACTAATCATAATAATTCTCCTCATGTTGAAACCATTTTTAGAAGATTCAAAGAGCTGAGTCAAAGATGGATGGTTATCTATTAAGAAAGATATTTGTCTCATCTCTACTAGAATTTTGGGAATATGACACTTTTCCATGGGACCGTAGTGAATAAACTAGGAAAATCAAGTTTACAACTTCGAATTAAGCATTTGGTGGGAGGCAACCTACAATTATTTTATGCATGCTTTCATTCCATTTCATCTTTGCTTTTGCCTTTTTTTCTTCTTTTTCTTTTTTTGGTTAGTTTGCGTGATGTGTTTGTTAAATTCATGTAACAAAAAATTGGACATTAAAGGAATTG
>JBBMOL010002386.1:0-25097 GCA_037954665.1 Laguncularia racemosa | reverse complement strand
TCAAAAGGAAAAAAATTTTATGCTAATCTCAAGAAGTGTGTGTTTCTGTCACCGAGGTTGTTCTTCTTAAGATTTATAGTGAGTGGAGAAGGGATCACGGTGGATGAGGATAAGGTGCAAGCCATTAGGGATTGGCCTACACCCAAGACCATCACTAAGCTGAGCAGTTTCTTGGGCTAGCGGGATTCTACAAGCATTTTTATACGACGCTTTAGCACAGTGGCGGCTCCCTTAACCAGATGCTTAAAGAAAGGGCAGTTTTCACTGGGACGAGGAAGCTGAGTCGCGATTCGCAGTGCTCAAAGAGCGACTATGTAGTGCGCTGGTGCTGGCCTTACCGACTTCGGCAAATTATTCGAAGTTGACTGTGATGCCAGTGGTGTGGGTATTGGTGTGGTACTCTCTCAGGAGAAGAGGCCTGTCGCGTTCTATAGTGAGAAACTCTACGAGGCCAGAGGAAATGGTCCACGTACGACAAGAGTTTTATTCCGTAGTTAGAGCCTTGAGAATGTGGGAGCATTATTTGGTGGGCAAAGAGTTTGTATTATATTCCGATTGTGTTGCCTTGAAACACCTGAGCAATCAGACCCGCATATACAAAGACAATGCACCGCCAGATGGATACAATTCTTGCAGAAGTTTCCGTTTCGTCTGATGCATAAATCTGGGGTTCAGAATAAGGTGGCAGAAGCACTAAGCCGAAGGCGAATCTACTAGTGACTTTGAGAGCTGAGGTGGTTGGGTTTGAATAGTTGAAGGAGCTGTATGAAACGGATGAAGATTTCGGAGCTACCTGGAGAAAGTGACACCAATAAGGAACCCAACGACAATTATTATATTCTAGAGGTTATTTGATGAGGGAAAACCAACTATGTATCCTTGCATCCTCCTTGAGAGAGAAGGTGATCCGAGATCTCCATGGAGGGGGATTAGCCGCCATTTGGGGCAGGACAAAATACTAGCAGCAGTGGCTGCAAAATACTATGGCCTCATTTGCGCAGGGATGTAAGTCGGATAGTGCAACGCTGCTACATTTGTTAGACATCAAAAGGCCACTCTCAGAATAAGGGGCTCTACACTCCATTACCCGTACCTGAGAATATCTGGGAAGACCTATCCATGGATTTAGTATTAGGTTTGCCTCGTACCCAACAAGGTGCTAACACTGTTTTTGTAGTTGTGGACAGGTTTTCCAAGATGGCTCACTTCATCCCATGTAAGAAGACGGCGGATGCTCAGAACGTGGCCAGACTATTCTTTAAGAGTGGTCAGATTACATGGGGTTTCCAAGTCCATCACTTCTAATAGTGAGGGAATCAGCTAACATCAAGAGTTCAAGAGTCAAAATCCAATGACCCGTTACATGGTATTGGAGGTCCAATGACAAGAGCTAGAGCTAAGCGAATGAGAGAAGCTTTGCAAGGATTAGTGATGGAGCTGCAAGAAAGGAACCGAGCTTTACCAAGGGAGAATCGACATTTATTCACATAATCCAAGCTTCCAAAGAGGATCCCGAGAGAACCGGCCTTGAATGGAGGACAGAGGCTGACACGGTTCCGGTACGGCTTGAGGCACGCCTGAAGGTCTGTCACAGACTCTGACACGGTTCCGGGCACGGCTTTGAGACACGGCCTGAAGGTCTGTCACATATTCTGACACGGTTCCGGGCACGGCTGGGGCACGGCTTGCAGAACTTTCACAGAAGCTTACACGGGTTAAGACACGGCTTGGGACACGGCCGTGTACTACACTCGTCACATGTTCAGACGCGAATATTATTATTTATTTCCACGTGTACGCTTAGATTTTTTTTTTCCCCCTTTTAGGTATTTTACGGGGCCATATAAATAGTCTTTTGTGAGAACCAATAGAAGGACGGTTTTGTTGAATACACATTTTGAGAGTCCTCTCTCTTTTGTTCTTTGCGAAAGAACTCCTTTCGATTTCTTCGATCTAAACGCTCGGGGAAGTCATCTTGATAACTTAGGTTTCAATCAGCAGGTGTGGTTGGGGTCTAGTTCCGTTCATCACTTGTTCAAGACGATACTTGGGAATCCGATTTCAAATCACGATTGACGGTTCTAGGTTTAATATACCTAGGTTCGCATCATTTGGTATCAGAGCCTCGGCTTCTTGATTCAAGTAATTCTATCCTTTTCTATTAATTATCGTTGTCTTCAAAAAAAAAAATCGTCTGGAAATTCGTTTCATATATATATCTTCAATTGTCTGGAAATTCGTCAGGAAATTGCTATTGTTCTGTTGTTGTTCTCGAATCCTCCTGAGTAAGGCAAAAAAAAAAAAAAAGGAAGAACATTTCAGTAATCCAGTATCTATATTTATCGTTCATATCGTGGTATTCATTGTGTCTCTATTGGAGTCCTTGTCCGTGTTTCCCTTAATTGGCTGTTGAATTGGAACCGTTTGTTTAAAAAGTGAGTTGCCTTAGTGGTTTATGTTAAAGAAATTTTGATTGAGTTCTGATCAAAGAGCCTATAAGAGCGAGTTGTGAGGATTATCTATTTATGAACGAAACACGAGTGAATTCACATCTGTGAATGTAAACAGTGAGGGAGAGAAGTGTGAGGTTTATTTATTTTATTTTTTTTGTGTTATTTCTAACCCTTTTGTTGCAGCAATATATCTGATCAAAGTCCTACTAATGGAGAGAATGGAGGCGTAGATAAGAAATTGATGTTTGAGGCATTATTCGGTGAGATGAGAAAAATGCTGAGTGCTGAAATGGAGCAAGTTCATGAGAGGTTGGATAAGATGGAGCAGAGTAGGGAACCGTCAGGTAGTAAATGTTGTGGGGAGAAGAACTAATAGGCATTCAAGAGGTGGAGTGAGTATAGAAGAGAATGAGGATACAGATTCAGGGGAATATGGTTTCATGAGGGAGAGAAGAGACACTCAACGGCGAGATGGTAATTTGGGTAGTATTAAGATGAAGATACCTTCCTTTCAAGGAAGAATGATCCAGAGCTATATTTGGAGTGGGAGAGAAAAGTGGACCATGTATTTGATTGCCATAAATACAGTGAGGAGAAGAAGATAAAGTTAGCTGCAATTGAATTTTTTGATTATGCCAGTGTAATGGTGGGATCAGCTGGTGTGTAATAGGAGAAGGTATGGTGAGAGGCCTGTTAGCACTTGGAATGAGATGAAAACAATTATGCGGAAGAGGTTTATCCCTAGTCATTATTATAGGATTTTGCATAGAATTACAGGGTTGACACAAGGGTCCAAAAGTGTAGAGGACTATTATAAGGAGATGGAGATAGCTATGATTAGAGCTAACGTGGATGAGGAAGATGAGGCTACAATGGCTAGATTCCTCAATGGGTTGAATCGGGAGATCGCTGATGTAGTAGACCTACAACATTATGTGGATATTGAGGAATTGCTGCATAAGGCGATTAAGGTAGAGAAGCATTAAAGTATAAGGGGAATTCTAAATCTCTTGGGCGACTTCTAACTCTTCATGGAAGTCAAATTTGAAGAAGAACACTGCAGACTCAAAACCAAAAGAGGATGCGAAGCCAAAGTTCAGTTACTTCCTCTAAAGGTAAATCTGACACTAAACCATTCACTAGAACTCGTGATGTCAAATGTTTCAGTGTCAGGGGTTTGGACGTATTGCATCTCAATGTCCAAATCAAAGGACCATGATCATTCGGATAATGGAGATGTGGAGAGTATTAGTTCCAGTGATGACGACATGCCACCATTGGAGGATTGTAGTGATGTGGACGTTGAGGGACCCGTGAGTGGGGAATTGCTAGTTACTAGGCGAGTCCTTAGTACTCAGCCTAAGGATGATGGTGAAGGGGTTCAGCATGAGCATATTTTTCACACCCGGTGTCATGTGCAGAAGAAGGTATGCAGCTTGATCATTGATAGTGGTAGCTGTACTAACGTTGCTAGTACTTTATGGTTGATAAGTTGAGGTTAAAAACTTCGAAGCATCAGAAACCATACCGGTTACAGTGGTTGAATGAAGTGTGGGAAGTGAAGGTGACTAGGCAGGTCCTTATTTCATTTTCTATTGGGAGTTATCATGATGAGGTGATGTGTGATGTAGTTCCCATGCAGGCTAGTCATATATTGTTGGGGCGACCATTGGCAGTTCGATCGGAGGGTAATGTATGATGGATACAAGAACCATTACTCTTTTGTTTTAAACAAGAGAAATGTGGTTCTAACTCCCCAAAAACCATGGGAGGCTTGTGAGGATCAAGTGAGGCTAGCAAAAGAGTTTAGAGAGAAACACTTGAGTGGACAAGAAAAGAGTGAAAAAGAGAGAAAGAGTGAGAGGCAAACACTTGTGAGCCAAGAGAGTGAAGAGCTTAACACACTGAGTGGAGAGAAAATTGCAGGAGAGAGTGGGGTTGCAAGAAAAAGTGAGGTTAAGAGTGCAAAGTGGCCAGGAAACAACTACTTGTACTCATGTACAAGGATTTGTATTTTACTACTACTAACCTTAACTCTCTTTGCCAAGTGTGGTTTGTGTCTCTTTTGCAGGAATATGAGGACTTGTTTCCTGAGGAGGTACCAAAGGGATTGCCTCCAATAAGAGCATTGAGCACCAGATTGACTTTAATCCCGGTGTTTCCATTCCTAATCGGCCAGCTTATCGGCCAATCCAGAGGAAACTAAGGAGATCCAAAGGCAGGTTGATGATCTAGTAGAGAAGGGGTTTGTGAGAGAAAGCCTCAGTCCATGCTCAGTTCCTGTCATCCTGGTTCCCAAGAAGGATTGAACATGGCGGATGTGTGTTGACTGTCGAGCAATCAATAAGATCACAGTTAAGTATAGACATCCTATCCCTAGACTTGATGATATCTTGATGAGTTGCATGGTGCCTGTTTGTTTTCCAAAATTGATTTAAGAATGGTTATTACCAAATTCCGCATGAAAGAGGGAGATGAGTGGAAAACGCTTTTAAAACTAAACATGGCTTATAGAGTGGATGGTAATGCCTTTTGGATTAACAAATGCGCCTAGCACATTTATGAGGTTGATGAATCATGTTCTTCGCGTTTTCATTGGAAAAATTTGTTGTTGTCTACTTTGATGATATCTTAGTTTACAGCACGACTTTAAATGAACATATTCAGCATTTACAAAGTGTGTTTACTGTTTGCGAGAAAACAAGTTGTATGCAAACTTGAAGAAGTGCACCTTTTGTATGGAATCTGTGGTTTTTCTTGGATTTGTTGTAGGTGCAGATGGGATTGCTATGGATGAAGAAAAGGTGAGGCGATCAGGGAGTGGCCAACACCTAGGAACGCAAGTGAGGTCAGGAGCTTTCATGGATTAGCAAGTTTTTATAGGAGGTTTGTTAGGAACTTTAGTTCTATAGCTGCTCCTTTAAATGATCTTGTTAAGAAGAATGCTGAGTTTAGGTGGACTAAAGTGCATGAGGAGGCTTTTAATGTTTTGAAAGGTAAGTTGACTAATGCACCATTACTTATTCTACCTAATTTTGAGAAGGTTTTTGAAATTGAATGCGATGCTTCTGGGAAAGGTATTGGTGGTGTTTTGATGCAGGAATCTAAACCGATCGCTTATTTTAGCGAAAAACTCAGTGGCGCTGACATTAAATTACCCATTCTATGACAAGGAGTTATATGCTCTAGTGAGGACCTTGCAAACTTGGCAACATTACCTATGGCCTAAGGAGTTCATCATTCATTCCGATCATGAGAGTTTGAAGTTTCTGAAAACTCAAGGTAAGTTGAACAAGAGACATGCAAAGTGGCTGGAGTTCATTGAGACATTTCCGTATGTGATTAAATACAAGCAAGGAAAAGAGAATGTGGTGGCTGATGCCACTTTCTCGAAGGTATTCACTTTTGACTTCTTTGCATACTAGATTGCTTGGATTTGAACTCATTAAGGAATTGTATGAGACTGATGCTGATTTTGGTCAAATTTGGGTTGCTTTGCTGAGTCTGGATATGCTGACTTTTATAGGCATGATGGGTACTTGTTTAAGAAAGATAGTTGTGTGTGCCTAAAAGTTCTGTGCGTGAATTGCTTGTGAGGGAAACACATGGGGGTGTTTAATGGGACACTTTGGTGTTAAAAAGACTTTGGATATTTTGCATGAACACTTTTATTGGCCAAAAATGAAGCATGATGTGCAAACTGTGTGTGACAAGTGCATTACATGTAGACAGGCTAAAATCCAAAGTAATGCCCCATGGAGAATACATTCCATTACCCGTGCCTAATCAACCCTGGACTGACATTTCTATGGATTTTGTGTTAGGGTTACCACGGTCTCAAAGTGGAAAAGATAGCATATTGTTGTTGTTGATAGGTTTAGCAAGATGGCTCATTTCATTGCTGTTCTAAATCTAATGATGCACAACATATTGCTGATTTGTTCTTTAGAGAGATTGTGCGATTGCATGGCTTGCCCAATTCTATTGTGAGTGATAGGGATGTGAAATTCTTGAGTCATTTTTGGCATACTCTGTGGAATAGGCTAGGCACTAAGCTGTTGTTCTCTACTGTTGCACACCCTCAAACTGATGGTCAGACCGAAGTAGTCAATAGGACTCTTTCAACCTTGTTGCGTGCTGTGATTCATCAAAATTTGAAACAATGGGAGAAATGTCTACCCCATGTAGAATTTGCATATAATAGGACTGTGCATTCCACTACATCTTACTCTCCATTTGAGATTGTGTATGTTTTAATCCTTTGACTCCACTAGATATTTTGCCTTTGCTTGTTAATGACTTTGTTGATCTTGATGGAAAGAAAAAGGCAGAATTTGTTGCGGGAATTGCATGCTCAGGTGCGGCTAACATTGAGAAGAAGAATGAGCATTATGCTCGCCAAGCTAATAAGGGTCGGTGAAGGTTGTCTTTCATCCAGGAGATTGGGTGTGGGTGCATCTGAGAAAGGAGCGATTTGCTGAATAGCGAAAATCTAAGTTTGCACCCTAGGGAGATTGGGCCATTCCAAGTGTTGGAACGCATCAATGATAACGCTTACAAGATTGACTTACCAAGTCCACTATGGTAATGTAAGCGCAACTTTTAATGTTTCTGACCTTACTCTATATGATGCAGGTGATTCGAGGATGAATCTTTTCGAGGAAGGAGGAATGATGGGAACAGCTAACATCAAGAGTTCAAGAGTCAAAATCCAATGACCCGTTACATGGTATTGGAGGTCCAATGACAAGAGCTAGAGCTAAAGCGGATGAGAGAAGCTTTGCAAGGATTAGTGATGGAGCTGCAAAGAGAAGGAACCGAGCTTTACCAAGGGAGAATCGACATTTATTCACATAATCCAAGCTTCCAAAGAGGATCCCGAGAGAACCGCCTTGAATGGAGGACAGAGGCTGACACGGTTCCGGGCACGCTTGAGGCACGGCTGAAGGTCTGTCACAGACTCTGACACGGTTCCGGGCACAGCTTGAGACACGGCCTGAAGGTCTGTCACAGATTCTGACACGGTTTTCCGGGCACGGCTGGGGACACGGCTTGCAGAACTTTCACAGAAGCTTACACGGGTTAAGACACGGCTTGGGACACGGCCGTGTACTACACTTGTCACATGTTCAGACGCGAATATTATTATTATTTCCACGTGTACGCTTAGATTTTTTTTTCCCCTTTTAGGTATTTTACGGGGCATAATAAATAGTCTTTTGTGAGACCAATAGAAGGACGTTTTGTTGAATACACATTTGAGAGTCCTCTCTCTTTTGTTCTTTGCGAAAGAACTCCTTTCGATTTCTTCGATCTAAACGCTCGAGGAAGTCATCTTGATAACTTAGGTTTCAATCAGCAGGTGTGGTTGGGGTCTAGTTCCGTTCATCACTTGTTCAAGACGATACTTGGGAATCCGATTTCAAATCACGATTGACGGGTTCTAGGTTTAATATACCTAGGGTTTCGCATCAAATAGGAACACCCGATTCCTTAGCCATTTCTGGAGGACGCTTTGGTACATGTTCAACTCGTCCCTCAACTTCAGCAGCACAACCCACCCACAAACCGATGGGCAAACCGAAGTGACGAACAGGACCTGGGAAATCTGATAAGAGCATTTGTGGAGAGAAACCAAAGCAATGGGACTTGGTATTGTCGCAAGCAGAGTTCGCCTACAACAACTCGATCCACAGAACTACCAGCAGATCACCTTTCTCCATGGTCTATACTAAGGCACCTTCCCACGCTCTGGACCTAGTTTCATTACCCAAAGGTGTGGAGACCAACGTAGCAGCAAAGCACTTGGCGTCGGAAATCAAAGAACAAATTGAGAAAGTGAATGAGCGATATAAGAAAGCAACCGACAGACATAAGAAGAAGAAGTTGTTCGAGGTGGGAGACCCAGTGATGGTGTTCTTAAGGAAAGAACGCTTCCCCGTGGGCACATATAGCAAGTGGCAACCGAAGAAATATGAGCCCTACAATATAGTGGCCAAGATCAATGACAACGCTTATATGGTTGGCCTCCCGGAAAGCATGAGGATCTCCAAGACCTTCAACGTGGTGGATTTGTCCCCATTCTACGAGGATGACGAACTCCTGTATCCAGAAGCGAACTCGGGGTCGAGTTCTTCCTTGGTGGGAGAGAATGATGCGGACATCGTGGAGGACACAGGTTGACACACGAGTATAGGCACGGCCAGAGACACGGTCGTATGTTCTAGCAAGATCCTCACAAAAGCTTACACGGGTTCAGGCACGGCCAGAGACACGGCCGTGTGTTCAATCGGGATTCTCACAGAAATATACATGGCCTAGAGGCACGGTCGTGTATGCGACCGTGTACTGTGCTAGCCACATGCCCAGAAACATACACGGCCTAGAGGCACGGCCGTGTATTCGACCGTGTACTACGCTCGCCAAATGCCCAGAAGCATACACGCTTAGAGGCACGGCCGTGTATGCGATAGATTATAGACGTGTATATCATTATTTATTTCCACGTGTACGCTTAGATTTTCCCCTTTTAGATATTTTACGGGGGAGTATATATACTTTTTTGTCAGACATGTTAGAGTTACGTTTTTATCATATTTTGAAATAAACTCGAGAGAGAATTATCTCCTTTATCAGTTGTGCGCAACCAGAGTTTGCATCAAAGAATCCTTCTTTGTTGTTGTAAAACCAATCCATATTTGGATTCGTTTCATTACATTTTCCTCGCTGCGTCACTCTCCAAGAAACTACAGAACTGAAAGTGGCTACTTAGTTGATTGTAGAGAAATTTGGCCAAAGTTGTTTTCCCGACGCCACAGATACCATGAATTAACATAACTTGAGCAACATTGGATGATTTTTCATCAACCATATCCATAATCTTCTTCGCTTGTTCCTCAACTCCAACCAAATAATCTGGAACAACTAGGGTAGTTTTATTCAGATCGGTTAATACCTTTTCGACAATTCGCTTTATTAATTTTCCTTCATACCTATATGTCGTGTTTCAATGTAAACTTTAGTATATAAATAAATCTAGAAATTAATATCATGAAGACAAAGGGGAAAAAAAGGCTTACCCATCAACGTTAGTATTTAATTCCAGCGCCTTTAAGGATGCAACTTTGTTCAAAGCACATTTCCACTCTTGGACAATCTCGAAGCTGCAGCTTTTCTCGTGTAAAGAAAATGCCTTTCCAAAACTACCTTTTTGATGACGCACATCTGATGGGTCGACATGGTAAAAGATGGGTATAATAATTTGGCCCAAAGTTTCTCTACACTTAAGGATTTGGACAAGCTCAAAAAGGCACCACTTACTAGAAGCATAGCCTGGAGATATGATTAGTATTGAAATCTTGGAAGTTTTGATAGCAGTAAGAAGGTTGGGGTGAATTTCCTCACCAACATGAAGTTCCTCATTATCTCTAAAACACAAACCCTCACATCAGTTAACCTATGGTAGAGATGATCGGCGAAAGTTTTACGGGCATCTTCACCTCTAAAACTCAAAAACACATCGTAATTTTGTCTAATAGGAAGAAGGATTGATGCTGTTGCCATTGTAGCCATCGGAGTTGTGCAATCTTCGTCTCGTGACTGATCTGAGCAACTTTCCTTAGCGAGTACCTGAACCGGAAGTCAACGAATGCTGGAATGGTAATCGGCAAGGTTTGTATGAAGGAATACGAGTCTATAAAATGGATTTAAAGAGACGAGAGTTTAAATGGTCAAAGACCGTGTCTGCGCTAAAAACTATCGTAATCCAGTGAAATAAATATCATCTTTGAATGGGATGAATCAAGTTGAATCCTCTCGAAAGATAATACTAAAACTTTTTAGGTAAACGGGTTATACTCGTTTCTTCCGAATTTTATCTATAAAAGTTTTCAATTTTGGATATTCATTTATTTTTATCTTTTTAGAATTCATTATAAATTATTTTTAAAACATGAAAAAGACTACTGCATACAAATTAGGGCAAAAATACTCAAAAAATTTTTTTTTTTTAAATTTGTGAAATACATATCTAAAAAAAATTATTTTAAAAAGTAAGCTAGAAAAAACCAAAGTGTTTTTTAAATCTGCGCCTTTAATACAATTTGTATTGAAGGAAAAACTTATATGCATTTTTAAAAAATTTACTCAAAAAATGTTTTTTGGCACTATTCCCCTTATCCAATAATTTCATTTTATATTACAACCTATACTGTAAATTTAAAAAAAAATTATTAAAAAGTAAACACAAATTTGTACAATATCACAATATTAAGCTTGAATATGTAGAAAAAAAAATATGTACAAACAGTTTGCATTATAAATGAAATTTCCCTCAGTTCCTCGATTTATTAGACACTCTTTTCTTCTTTCATTCTTTTTCTTCCCCACAGTTCATACTTTCTGTGTTTTTAAATTTTTTTTTTTTTATGCAAGTTTAGTTTGTAATCTAAAAGTTGGGAAATTTTAATAAGAGATTTTCCAAATTTCTTTAGCAAAAAAGCTTAAATTTGGCTATATTTTTATACATTTTTCCCGTAATTTTTTTTTTATTATGTCACTTTTTTTTCCTATTATGAATTTTTTCCTCTAAATGAAATGCCTTGGTTTGTTGGAAATTGTTTAAAATTAAATTGTTTTTAATCGTTAATTTTTTATTAATTAGTCTTAATAAGTCATTTTTAATTGCTAGAAAATTAAGTAGTGAAAAATTTTGTATTGATTGCAAATTAAAATCTTGGGGTTTTATTGTAAAAATTATCGTAAATGTAATTTTGTTGTTAATTAATCATTAATTTTTTCATCAATTTTCATTAATAGTAATTAATTAATCAGGAAACTTAATTAAACAAAATTTCATATTGATTGTAAATGAAAAGTTTTTGTTGTTGTGAAAAATGTGGTAAAATTAAATTGTTTTTTAAATTTAAATTTTTAATTTGTAATTTTAACCCTAATATTTTAATTAATCATTAAAACTTAATTAAAAACAAAATTTCTTTATTTTAAATGATATCTTGAGTTATTATAAAAATTATTAAATGTAATTTTGTTGTTATTTAATCATTAATTTGTCATTAAATTGTTCAAATTAATAAAATTAATCATTAGAAAATTTAATTAGTAAAAAATTTCATATTAATTATAAATGAAATGCTTGGTTTGTTGTTGTGAAAAAAGTCTTAAAATTTAAATTATTTTAATTAATCATTTAATTTTTTATTAATTAGTAATTAATATGTGATTAAATAATCGTTAGAAAATTAAAATTGAAAAAAATTTCTTATTTATTTTAAAGAAATGTTTTTGGGTTTTTTGTTATGAACATTGTTGTAATAGATCTCAATTTATCATTAATTAGTCACTAATAGCCATTAATTTACCGTTTTAAAATTAATTTTAAAAAAAAATTTTGTATTGATTGTAAAAAAATATTTGGGTTATTATTTTAAAAAATTTTCATATTTTTTTTTTTTTTTTAATGTTAATTGTTAGTAATTGTTGTAATATGTAATTAATTATTAAAAATTAATCGTACAAAATTTTGTATTGATTTAATGAAATGCCTTAAGTTATTATTGTAAAAAATTGTTGTAAATGTAACTTTGTTGTTAATTAATTGTTTTTTTTTCTTATTTAGTCGTTAATATTTGATTGATTGAGTGTTAAAAAATTAATTTGTAAAATATTGTATTTGTTGTAAATGCAATATCTTGGTTTATTATTTTTAAACCCATAAAATTATTTTGATTTAAAGTTAACATTTTTCTTTTCATTGTGTATAAAAGATGGGCCTGGACCCTTCGTCCTTTGTTTTGACGCAAAAGGAAGGACAAACGATTACAAGCGGTTTTGGGGTAAAGAGGTAAACCACATTTTAATTTTGTTTTCTTATGTTCACCCCAAACGTAGTGCAACATTTTAAATTCTTAAATTTTAAGATCAATCATAATTGTTGTTCAATGGCGAAAAATTTCCTTCAGCAACGAGAACATCAGCCCCATTGATCCTCCTTTGGAGCCCCTTTTTTGTAGTTGGTGAGATTCCAAGGTGCAACCTTTCCATTTATATGTTGGATTAGCACTTAAGTACCCTTTGTTAAATGGTGGGGCTAGAGAACATCATTTTTAAAAGCCTACTAGAGAGTTCATACACCCTATAGGGTTATTGAGGTCTAGTTAAGCCCTAGTTGATGTCAAAATTACAAAGAGTTGTTGCTTTTGATTTGGATGCGTATATGAGAGTTTTCTGGGGTTTTGGTAGGACTAGTAGTAAGGTTTGGGGGGGGGGTGCATTTAAATTTGGGGCTTCATAACATTATTAGGTCCTTCCAAACCCATGTCGATGGGGGCAAGTTTCAATGCTATACCTGTGTATATTTACAGCGCAAAGCGGGGGGAGGTGGGGGGGGGGGGGGGGGGGGGGGGGGGGGGGGTTATATTTGTCGAAAATCCGGCTCCCCCTTTTTTCCCCCGATTTTTTTTTCCTTTAAATATTTTGCTTAAAATTAACAATTTAAATTTTAAAGTTTTGTTCCCCTTGTTTGGCCCTATAAGGGGTTTAACAAGTTGGAATTTGAATTTTAAAAATTTACCAATTTCTCCCCAAACCCCTTTCTAAAAAACAAAAGATTGGCCCCGGCCCAAAGGGAAATTTTAGAACCGCTCAAAAATTTATGCCAATCTTTTTTGTTTAACATGGTTTTTTTTTGAACCTTTTTTTTTAATTTTTCCATTTTTTTAATTAAAAAAAATTTTTTTTTTAAATTTTTAAAATTTTTTAAAAAAATTTTTTATTTTTTTTAAATTTTAAAAAATTTAAATTTTAATTAAATTATATTTAAAATAATTTTTAATTAAAATTTTTTAATATTTCCATAAGATATAAATTTTTGCTAAAGTTCCATCAAATCAACTTGCATGGGAGGGTTAATGTAAATTAGCTAGTGTAGCATGTATGTAATACCCCCAAAGGGAAGAGCGTATAGATTAGTTGGTGTACATGGAGGGGGGCCCCGGGGCATGCTTAAAAATTTTATATAAGGGGGTGTAGATCTATCAATTGTCCATGTACCACGAATGGGAGTGGGTTCTTAGATATCGGGAAAGGGAAACATCATCTACACTAGCTGGGTGATTTTTTTTGTACTTTCCATTGCTTTTTAAATTTTATGATTCACTCTAACAGGGCAAGCTAATACATTAAGACAAATTTACCTATCCCCCCAAATCATAAAACACAACTATTAGTCTAGCAAATTTCATGGTCTTGAATTCATACATAACCACATGGGAGTAACCTATAACGGTAGGCTCACTAGTACAAAAGTAAAAGATTAAAGGCAAGGTACAACTTGCTAACATGTGGCAACAATAGCCAATTTGTACATGCTTTTGGTTTAGGGGACTTTGATGAACTCGAAATCGGGTTTGAGGCACTTGAATTCCAATGGGGGCCCAAACAATTCCAACAATTCCCCATATGATGTACAATACTTACCCTTTAATTCCCGGGGCCACATATGTTAAAATTTTCATTTTTTATTCCATTAGTGGTCTTTTCCCTAAAAACCAGCTGCTCTATAGAAGAAAACGTTGTGGTAAAAAACCCAAATTTATATCAAGGTGAATTTTTACAACATCTACAAAGGGGCTCAAAGGGCCTTTCTTGAGATTTTAAATTTTGATGTCCTCTAGCACCATCCAACACAAGATTTTAAAAAAGTTTCCCCCTTGCTCCAAAATTCAAGGTTTTTAAAAGAGAGCTCATGAATGCATTTTTCTAGCTAGCAAGATATTCACTAGGAGAAGGAATAATAAATAAATTGGATTTTTTTTTTTTCTTATTTATTTCTTTTGGGTAAATCTTTCATTGTTTTTTTTTTAACGTAAATTAATTTTTGAAATTGATAAATTTTTTTAACATTATCTAATAAATTATTTTTTTTTCCTTTTTTAAAAATTATCAAATTTGTAGTTTTTTTTCGAAAAGTTTATTTATGTTTTCTTTGAAATGATTTTTCATTAAATTTTTTTTCCAAAATAGCTTTTTCCCCCAAATTCCCAAAATTTAAAAAATTTTTTTAAGGGGTTTACCCTACGAATAGGAAAAAAAAAACATGATTTTTAAATTATCAATATTGATTTTAAATTTTTAAAAAAAATTAAAAAAAATTGAAGAAAATAGACCAGATGCAAAATTTTTTCAAGCAAATTGCTTTAAATTTTACTAAAGGCGGGATTTTAAATTTCGTTTTCTTCAAAACCTATTTTTAAATAATTTTTTTTAAAATACGTTATTTTACAAATTTAAAAAAAAAAAAATCTATTTATTTTTAGTATATTGCCCTACAAAAAAAAACTTTTTTTTTTTTTGAAAAAATTTTAAAAAATCCCTTTGGGCTTTTTTTAAAATTTAACCCCCAAATGGTTTATTTAAAGGGGCTTAAAAAAAAACTTTTTTTAAAAGATTTTTAAAGTTCCAAATACCAAGTTTAAAAATACAAAAAAATATAAATATAAAGATTATATTTACAAGTTATCAAAAAACATTTAAAAAAAATATAATAAAGTCTTTTTTAAAAAATTAATTTTTTAAATTTTCCCATCATATAATAACAGTGGAATATTAACCACGGGGGGAACATTATTTTAATATCCCGTGCATATAAGGTTTCCCGCAAAGGATCAAAGAGAGAAGTTTGTGATTTCTTGAGGGGCAAAACATTAAAGGCCCCCCCACTAAATATCTAATATTTTAGTTTTAAAAATATAAGATTTTTTAAAAATTTTGATTTTTGCTTAAAATTTAAAACTTTCACTTAACAAAAAAACTACTTACCCTTTTTCATTTAGGGCTTTTAATTTTTTATAAAATGAGAAAAAACCCCCCACATCAAATTTTAAAAAAAAAAAATAAAAAAACAAGTAGTAAATTTAATATATAAAAATTTTTAAAAGCTATAAATATAAAAAGTTTTTTTTAAAATAAAGTTCAATTAAATATTTAAAAATTTTGTTTTTAAAAAAATTTTAAAAAATTCAAAAAGAAAAAAAAAAAAAAAGAAAGTAAAGTGATGTTTAAAGATTCTAGAATTGATTTTCTTCTCTTCAATTTAAAATCCCCCCCACCCCCGATTTCCGTGTACCAAAATTTAAATTTCAAGCTCGTTTGGGGCCCCCCACAAAAGGCGAGTCTTTAAAGCGAGGCAAGGTCAACTTTTTTCAATTATGAGCATGTGGGTCTTCAAACCCAAGATGAAAGGGGGGGCAAACATGAAAATTATTGGAGACTTGAATTTTTTGGAAAAATTGATAATAATGGAATTGACCGGTTTCCCAAAAAGGTCTTAAAAACTGCAGTAGTAATGAGACCCAAATAAAAGTAATAACATTTATTAATAATCAAAATATTGCATTTGAAAATTTGCAATTGTTTATTAAATGTGACATTGCCATTTTTTTTTTTTTTTTCTCTTTTAATAAAAAGGTATTTATATATCTTTTTAAATTTAAAAAAAGTTTTGTTTGCGTATGAAAAAAATTTAAAATGAGAATGTAATTCTTAAAGAATATAACAAAAAAGGAATAATTTTTTCTTATAGTTTTCTTGTGGTCTCATGCATAGATAGGAATAATGTTGTAAAAGACAAATAATAGCTATTCATGTCCTATAAAGAAGTAGCCATGTATATATTGAAAATTAGAAAAATTTTTTAAAACTAAAGGAAAATAAGTAGAGGATAAATTTTTAAAAACTAAGATTATGTGGGATGACATTTTTACGATCTTAATTTTTTGTTTTTAAAAAGGGTTTAAACAAAAAAATACTTTATAGGCACAAAAAAAACAACTAGAAAATTTAAAAACCTATAAATAAAGTTTCCAAATACTAATTTAAAAATTTTATACAATGTTTTTCAAATGATCTTGTACTAATATTATTGCTATAAAACAAATATCATTAAAATATATATTTATAAACTTATACTAACAAATTATTCCAAAATGATTTTTTGTATAATGCTAGTTATCTATTTATGAATAGCCGTATATAGATGTTTTGGGAAAGGATACATATTTCAATAAAGGTATGCATTTATAATTGCATTTACATATATGAATTTGATTTTCAAAAACAGTATCTAATTCATAATGAAAAATTGGTAACTATCTCCATCATGAATGAACATAATATATATGTTGAGACATATATAAAAAAAAAAGTAATTTTTTTACCTTTGTAAAAATATTTATTATTAAATAATTTATTACTTTTCCAATGCTACTATAAAGAGGTTTTTAAAAAAGTTTGTTTTGAATAAATTTCACGGTTCAAACTATAATTTGTTCTTAACATTTTACTTATTTTTCTATTTAATCTTCAATGTTCTTAAAACTTTTTAAAAATAAGATTTTTATTAAATTATTAAATTTTTATTCATATTAAGTATATTTTATCTTTCAATTAGACTCGGGGTAATTTCTCAAAGTGGTAAAAGGTACTCAAATTTTTTCAAACCCCTTTTATTAATTTTAATTATTATTTTTTTATTTTATTATATCATTCATAAAATATATTTAATATTATTTTTTAATATATTATGTAAATAAAATATTTAAAAATCTCATTTTATTAATTTAAATATTATAGCCAATTTAAATTGATTTGGCTATAGATTAGTGGAAAACTTAATTGATTTGAAGGAAGTCTTTTTTTTTATTTTTTACAAAGTTTTAAAAATATTGAGATTTTTAAAAAAAAAGAAAAAAAATAATTAAAAATTCAAATAGAAAAGTAGATAAATGTTAAGAAATAACACTATATTTTTTTTTTTCATTAATAATTAAAAGATTGCAATTTAATGCAAAAAATGAATATATCATTTTGTTTTCCATAAACACATGATCGTTAATGGAAATGACTAATATTGAGAAACATATTAAAGAATTTACATTATATTTAATGGGGCCAGATTACGCAGGAGCCTAAAAAGTATTTTAATGGACGACCCCACTTACGTGTGTATGCGGCACAAGAAATTTGACCAAACGTATCCAGCCTGCTTCAGTTTTATAAAAAAAGAAAAAAAAAGATGAACTAGCCCCTCCTTTATTTTCTTCTCTTTTGCTGTAATCAGAACGCAGCTCTTTCCCTCTTTTTATTTCTTTCTAAGATAAAACTCCATGCGAGACATTAAATTCATCTTATTATATCTATTCAAAATCCCTATCGAACTCGATTCCGTCAACTCCGTGGCGACCTCCACACATCAAGTCACCCACCACAACCAAACTCAACTTCAAGAGCCTTCAAAAGCCGTAACAAGATTATATTTCCATTTACTTATTTCATGTTCTTGAAATTTTCATTTACTTCTTGTTATAGGCCAATTGTGGCCCATGGGCTTTAAGGCTCACCTAGACTAAGTCCAGCACAAAACCAAGAGAACACATAAAATGGTTAAGATAAATATGGAAAGTAAATCTAATTATCTTAAGAATACTCTATTAAATCTTTCCTAGAATAACGTAAGTGTTTTTAGAAAATATTTACTTGCGATAAATATAACATCATTACATCACTTCAATACTACAAATAAGAGATTACTCCAACTAGGTAAAGTATCTAATACCCTTCACAAGTTTGATTTGCCATGCATTATGCTACTTTTTTTACTTGAACATCGAAAATCCAAGTGCTAGAGACTTCTCCAATGCCTGATAACTCACGTTTGTTCATCTTGCAGGCCAAATTCTATCAAATCAAAGACTTAACTCTATCAAAGATCAATCCACTATGACAAGAGCAATTGACAATTAGCCCCCACCGTCTTTAGCCTAAAAATTCATCCTGGATAGCAAAAATAAAAACCACTTCAAGATCCAAAAGAAATTCCAGCAAGAATGCTATTGATGACTATAGCCCACCAATCGAATCAAGTAAACCCATCCTCAATACCACTAGTGACTCCAGTGCAATAAACCAATATTAAGGGTGATGAAGACAAGGTTGCATGTCTTGAGCAACAATTGTTCGAACTAGTGGCTAAGAATAGACACTTGCTTGACCAAGTAAATGGAATTCATGAACACTCCCAATATAATTTTCAACCATGTAGTGAACAATAAGGTGATAGCATGTTGCAATACAATGAGATCACGCCTCAACACCAAAACCGAGCTCCTTCCAAGGGGCAAGGTGCATAATAATAGGAATAGTACATTCGAGGCATAATCAACATGTTCTTTAGCTAAACCATCACTAGATAATATTGATAACATGATTAAATGCATCAACAAGATCAAAGATACAAAGAAACCTAAGTCTTGAGATATGTTCACCATTGACAACTCCCTTTTACAAAAAAAAAAAGAAAAAAGAGATAAACAACTCCCAATGCACATTCGTATTCCTCATATGGAATTCTATGATGGAACTATTGACCCATCTAAGAACCTAAGCTACCATATAGTTTAGATGTTCTTTAACATCTTTGATGCCATCACTTGTAAGACCTTCTTGAGTACCCTAAGAAAGCAACATGTACTTGTTATAGAGGCCTTAAGCTAAACTTTGTCATAAGTTTTAAGGAGCTCATCATGTAGTTTTACCAATATTTTCTAATAAGGAAAATGCTAGAATGCAACTCCTTAATTCTTAACCTAATAAAACAAAAGCAGAATGAGAGACTTTGAAACTACATCTTGAGGTTCAACAAAGCTATGCTCGAAATTCCAAATGTGGACATAAGCATCACCTTGAATGTAGCTATCAATGGGGTGAAAGACCGATACTAGTTCTTTTATTCTCTAACCCTCTATAGGCTAAAGAAATTCAAAGAGTTTTAAGAGCGAACAACAAACTGTATTGTCTAAGAAGACAAGCTGAAGAGGAGTCTTCAAATAAGAAAAAGGTGAGGTAAGCGGGAAGGGGAAGATCAACCTTTAAGAAAAGACAGGTTTGGCCTTAAGGTTGATAACAATAGGTCTTCTTAAAATGGAGAAGGTTGCAAAAAGTAAGCTATTCCTTTTTATGAGTAGCACACTTTATATAACATGCCTTAAGCTAAAATCCTAATGAAATGAGAAGTAATTAATCAAGAAGAAACTTAAACAAATATTGCGACTTTCACTGAGATAGAGGCTATACAACTAAGAATTGCATATAATTGAAGAACACCTTAGAGGACCTCATCTAACATGGTTACCTTTGCAAGTATATTACTGAGGCTAAATGACCTCCAAAACACGGCTGCTATGAAGAACGTGAAAGAGTGCAAGAGCTAAAAGCTTGACTTACATGAGAAACAATTAACACAATAGTAAGTGGACTAGCTATGGAGGGTAGTCAAGCTCTTAGAGAAAAAACTTACACCCGATCAAGGAACTATCAAAGTGTGCTCAATGGATAAGCGAAGAAATTGAAAGTAGATGCTACCATTTTGCTCTTCAACGATGAACTAGAGGGCATCATGACTCCTCATAACGATGCCCTTGTCATCATGACTCCTCATAACGATGCCCTTGTCATCTAAGTAAGGATAGTTGAATTTGAGGTCCACTAGGTATTGATTGATAAAAGTAGCTCCACAGACATTAGATACGTAAAAGGCCTTTGACCAAATGAATGATCAAGTCAAGGTAAAGCTGAAGCCATATGACCATAAACTCTATAGTCCTCAACAATTAACCTGCTAAACCGAAAGCTATCATAGCCCTTCTTATAGAGCTCGAATATAGCCTACGTATAACCCAAGCGCCTATAAATTTTATCATCATTAATGCGTGGTTGCCATACATTGTCATCTTAAGACAACCATCACAAAGTGCAATGGGAATAGTTACCTTGACAAAGTACCTGAAGGCCAAATTCATTACTCTCACATATGTAAAGGAGATCAACAAGTGGCTTGGAATTGCTCACCATTGAAGCTACCCTTGACAAAAAACTAGGATTAATGGGAGAGCCAATTGAAGAAATTGAAGTAATACAAATTGGCGACTCCCTTAAACAAGCTACGATGATTAGAATAGCAATCTTGGTAAAGCTATGTTAGTAGCTAAATGATTTCCTTTGAGCAAATGTGGATGTCTTTGCATGGTCTCCTTCAAGCATGCTCAAAATCCCACCTAAAGTAATGACACACCAACTTAACATCAACCTAATCACTAAGGTCATAAAACAAAACAAAAGGAATTTCATACTAAAGCAACAAGCTTCCATAGAAGAGGAAGTGCAAAAATTATTAAAAGTGGGATTCATAAGGGAGGAATCTTATCTTTTGTGGCTAGCAAACTATATGCTGGTCAAGAAGTCCAATGAAAAGTGGTAGATGTGTATTGGTTACACCGACCTCAACAAAACATGCCCAAAAAACTGTTTTGCTCTCCTTACGATAGACCGACTGGTTAACTCAACTTCAAGCCAATCAGCCCTTAGCTTTATAGATACTTTCTTAGCCTATAATCAAATTAGGATGCATGAACTTAACCAAGTCTACACCTCGTTCATCATTAACTTCAAGACATATTGCTATAGCATCATGCCTTTCAGACTCAAAAATGCTAGAGCAATGTATTATAGACTAGTGACAAAAATGTTTATGTACCAAATTGGTCGCAATATAGAAGTATATGTTGATGACATTATAGTGAAAAGCAAAGAGCCTAAAGAACACTTAATAGATTTAGAAGAGACTTTCTAAATGCTTCATCAATACAATATGAAGCTCAAGCCCCAAAAGTGTATATTTAAGGTAGCATCTAGGAAATTTCATGGTTATGTGATCACTTCCCAAGTCACAAAGCTAATCTTGAGAAAATCAAATCCATTTTAGACATGTAGCCTCCCAAAATAGTTAAGGAAGTTTAAAGACTCATAAGATGAATTTTAGCATTGAGTATGTTAATGTCTAAATATGTAGACAAATGCTTTCAATTCTTCACAATCTCGAAGAACCTAATAGAATTTCAATGGATGAAGAGTGTCAAAAAGCCTTTCACAAGCTAAAGCACTTCCTCACTACACCACCAGTTCTATCAAAACCAATCCTTAGAGAAGAGCTTTATCTCTAGCTTTCCATCAATGGTTATGCCCATTCCTTGGTCCTTCTCTAAGCAGATGGACAAGAGCATTGACCTCTTTATTACATTAGCCACATCTTACAACGCTCGAAGGTTAGATATTCAAGAATAGAAAAGTTTGCCTTAGCCATGGTCATCTTTTTGAGGAAGTTGGACTCTTACTTTAAAGCTTACTAAGTGGTGGTACTTATTAACTAGCCTCCAAAAGCCTAATGCATCAAGGCAGATGGTTTACTATGCCTTAGAGCTTAGTGCATACAACATCTAATACGAACCATATGAGGTGGCGAAGGCATAAGTATTAGCTGGTTTTGTTGCCCAATTAACAATAGAAGACAAAGTGCCTACCGAAGTTCATGAGAAGCTAACTTGGACTCTCTATGTAGATGGCTAGTCCTCCTAAAGAGGGAGTCGAGCAAAGCTTGTATTGTGTGGACCACATATCATTAAGGTTTAATAAGCTTTGAAGTTTATGTTCCCGACTAGTAATAATGAGTTAAAATATAAAGCCCTCATCATTGGATTAAAAATGGCAAAGAAAATTAGAGTAGAAAAGTTTAAAATTTTTTAGACTCACAACTCATATCTAACAAGTCAATGGAGAGTATGAGGTTAAAGATGAAGGGACGACTAAACATAACTAGTAGGTCTTAACAGAGTGCCTTGTTAATAAGACCCAAGCTCCTTGAATCCATTATAGATAGATCCAATCATAACGTACTTGATATATGGTATCATCCTTAAAGAAAGAAAGAAAAGATAAGGCTTGATGTAAAATGTAGCCTAATATATGCTCCTTAATGAGCAACTTTATAGAAGGGCATACAACTTGTTACTCTTTAAGTGTATTCAACCTTCTAAGGTTGAGCATATAGTAGCTAAGCACTATGGTAGAATCTACAATAACCACATTTTAAGCCATGCCTTAACTATTAAGGTGCTCTAGGTAATGTATTATTGGCTCAATATGAAGAAAGATGCTAAAGCGATTGTGTAGTGTGTGACAAGTGTCAAAAGCATGCTTCAATTGAGAAGTAAACAAGCAATCCTTTCTTTCCAATTATGAGTCCATAGCCTTTCACCAAGTGAAGACTTGATGATGCATGAACCCTAGGTATATTAAACCTAGAACCCGACGTACACCTTTTGAATCAATTCTCGAGGATCATCTCAAATAAGCAGTGCAAAACTAGAACCCAATCATACCTGTTGATTGAAACCTAAGTTATAATTAAGAGTTTTCCTATAGTAATTTGGATGAAGAATTCCCAAAGGAGAGTTCTTTTGTAAAGAACAAAAGAGGGTTTCACTTTCACGAAAAGTGTATGTAATTTTCTATTCAATGATTGTCCTTTATGCTGGCCCCCTTACACGGTTTTATAAGGAGTACATGTAACAATATAAAAACCTAAGTTTCCTAATCTAATTTTCATCCTTATCCTCTTGTGAACCAAAACAAGTAACTAGTTATCTAAATTACAAACTAAAATGAATACTAAAACATAACAAACAAAACCAGAAATCTTCTTTCCTTTTTGGTTCAATAAACAACATTTTCTATTCTAGGACTTCAAATGCTTGCATTCCTCTATGGAAATGTGAATACATTGATAAGTTTCGATTCCCCTTTCATGTAATTTGATTCCTTGGCTTATAAGTCCATGACTAATCCTTGTAGGGCATCATTCATCCTCTTTACTCTAGCTTGGGTCATTGGTCCTCTAATTCCTTGCAACGGATCTTGAGATTTTGGTTTTATCTTTTTAGGTGCTAGATGATCCTCATCATTCCCTCCTTCCTCGAAAAGATTTGTGCTTGAATCACTTGCATTATAAGGAGTAAGATCAGAAACATTAAATGTGGTGCTTATATTACCATAGTGGCTTAGCAAATTTATCTTGTAAGCATTGTCGTTTATTCGCTCCATTACTTGGAAAGGTCCATTGCCCCTTGGATGCAATTTGGACTTCTACTGTTTAGCAAATCGTTCCTTCATCAAGTGCACCCAAAACCCAATCTCCTAGATGGAACACAGTTTTGATGCATCCCTTGTGAGTCTGACAAGCATAGTGTTCGTTCTTCTTCTCAATGTTAGCCCGAACCTGAGTATGTAAATCCCTAACAAATTTTGCCTTTTTTTGTTCCATCAAGATCAATAAACTCATTAGTAGGTAAAGGCAATGAATCTAATGGAGTTAAAGGATTAAAACCATACACAACCTCAAATGGAGAATATGATGTAGTAGAATATACTATCCTATTATATGCAAATTCTACATGAGGTAAACATGTTTCGTATTGCTTTAAATTTTTATTAAGTACAATACGCAGAAATGTGGAAAGTATCTTGTTAACTGCCTTTGTTTGTCCATCCATTTGAGGATGTGCCATAGTGGAAAACAATAATTTTATACCTAGCCTATTCCATAGAGTACACCAAAAGTGGCTAAAAAATTTCACTTCTCTATTACTTGTAATGGAGTTAGGCAAACCACATAATCGTACAATCTCCCTAAAGAATAAATCAGCGATATATCGTGTATCATTACTTTTAGAAAAGGCAATAAAATGAGCCATTTTACTAAACATTTCAATAATAACGAATATGCTATCTTTGCCACTCTAAGATCGAGGTGTTTTCACATCATGCCCTCATTTTTAGGCCAATAAAAATGTTCATGCAAAATGTCTAAATTTTTCTTAACCCCAAAAGTGTCCCATGAGCCCCCCCCATGCATCTTCCTCACTAACAACTCACATATGGAACTTTTAGGCACACATAATCTTTTCCTTTCTTAAATAAATATCCCCCATCCCCTATAAAAGTCCATATACCCCCCTTTAAAGAAAAGCCATCCAAATCAAACCCAAAGGGAGATCATGTTCATATAAGTCTTTCATGCATTTAAAAACCCAAAGCAATTTTGGTTTTTTGTAAAGAATTTAAACGGGAGAATACCTTCTAGATAGTGCACAACCACTATATTTTTTTTTTCCTTGCTTGTTTTTTGATGCCCATATGGAAAGATCTCGTTTGAACCCCAACCATTTGGCATGCCTTTTATTAACTTCCCAAAAGTCTTCAGGTACTTAAAGCTTTATGATCGAAAAAGGATGATGAACTCTTTAGGCCATAGATAATGTGCTACGTTTTTCAACGTCCTCATAAGGGCATATAACTCCTTATATAAAACAGGATTAAATTTTGAGTGCACCCTTGAGTTTTTTCCCGAAGTAGGCTATTGGTTTGGAAACCTGCATTAACACACCCCCAATACCTTTCTTGGAAGCAAAACACATTCAATCCCCAAAAAATTTCTCAAAAAATTTGGTTTAACTAACAAAGGAGTATTAGTTAACTTACCTTTTTTGGTTTGGAATGCCTTTTCATGTATTTTAGTCCATCCAAATTGGCATTCTTCTTCACAAGAAACATTCAATGGAGCAGGGGGAAAGGAGCCGAAGTCCCTTTTTAAATCGTTATAAAAAAATAGCTAGTCCCAAAGGGAAATTCCTGGGCTTCTTTTGGGGTTCTTTGGTGTTTGGGTACTCTTGAATTGCC
>JBBMOL010002385.1:0-25106 GCA_037954665.1 Laguncularia racemosa | reverse complement strand
ACGGTTACCCCACGTAGATTTCAAGCCGGTTTTCCCATCTTATTGATATTCCACACTTTCTTTTCCTTGGCACATCTATCTTCCACCACGGCTTCAAGCACGGTTTCTCCCACGGGTTCCACCACGGCCGTGCCTTAAGCCGTGTCTCTCTCTGTTCAAAGTCCTCATTTTCGCCTTCTTGTCCAGTGTGTAACACGGTTGGAAACATGGCGTACCTCAAACCGTGCTTCCTCCGGTGGTGTAATTTCTTGTCTTGATCCAAGTTGTAGATGACTTCTCTAAAATACTTAAATTAGCATCCTTGACTCCATTTAACCTGATTTATCACGATGATAGAATTAAAGTACCATTTCCTTATGATTTCTATAAAATCAATAATAATTTAACACAATTTATACTATAAAGATTGAGTATAAAATGGCTCATCAATCTACTTAGCTACACATGTTCATCATCAAAACGAAAATTAAAAGTGGAAACATGATAAGCCTCTGTTCCCGGTTTCCTTGCTCTACCTCCTTCCTTCCTTCTTGTCTCCAAGATGATAAAAAACTCCCTTTCTCCTCTAGGGTTAGTTCTATTTATATTGTTAAGGGAATGGAAGCGGATCTTTAGCTAGCAAGATACGAAAATATCTTTCCTTTTTCAAGTAAATCTCGAGAAGTGGATAATCATCGGCCTGGCACGCCCTACAACACGGCTGTGGGTCAAGCCGTGCCTTCCTCTGTGTATAATTCACATATCATCTTCTGTGTTCAGTTTGTGCTACGGCTTCCACCGCGGTCAGATCCCAAGCCGTCTCGTCCTCTGGTTGATGTTCCACTATTCCTCCTCCTTGTTTAGTAAATGGCACGTCTTCCATTTCAACTTCCACCACGGCTTCAACCACGGCTTCCACTACGGCCAGATCACGAGCCGTTGTCTCTCTCTGTTGATAGTCTACATTTCCACCTTCTTGTGCAGTGTATAGCACGGCTTGCACCACGGCCGTATTATAAACCGTGCCTCCTTCTAGATAGATACACGGCCGTGTACTTAAACCGTGTATTTTCCTGTTGATTCAAAACCAAGTACACGGTCGTGTACTTTAACTACACGCTCATGTGCTTTCACCCAGCAGTGTAGATCCTTGTCTTTGATCCAAGTTGTAGATGACTTCTCTAATTTACTTGAATTAGTACACTTAACTCCATTTAAGCTGATTTATCACCATAATAGAATTAAGTACCATTTCCTTATGATTTCTATAAAATCAATAATAAATTAACACAATTCATACTATAAAGATTGAGTATAAAATGGCTCTATCAAGAGCTGAGGCAAGCGGGTTCTACTCTTGGTAACCAAGGTAACCCTGATTCTTCTACTTCTAGAAATCGTGACATTAGATGCTTTAAATGCCAAGGTAGAGGCTATATTGTTAGTCAATGTCCAAATAGGCGTGTGATAATTTTGCGTGATGATGGTGAGTATGAGACTGAGGGGATAGTGAAGAAGATGATATGCCTCCATTAGAGGACGCTAGTGAAGATGAGCAGCCTGCAATAGGAAGGTTAGTGGCAGTCAAGGTTGTCAAAATCGCGATTTTATGTAGAATCGCGAAGGGGTCCGTAGAATCGGAACGTAGAAACGTAAGTTTCTACAACCTATGTAAAATAACTTTCAAATATTATAAATTTACTTACACTAGTCATTAAAAAATATAATTAATAATAGAAATAAGGAAATTAAGTATTTATTTGAGCCATAAATTATAAATTTGCAATAAAAGTCATAATATAGATAATCGAGCATAAGTTGTATAATATAGATATTTTATTTCTAAAATGATAAATCATGTATAAAACTAGTTTCACCTAGTTCTATATACAAAAACTAAAAAATAATAGATAAAATTTAAAAATCAATTGTGACTTTAAGAAATTACTAATAAATAAAAATTGATAATGAAGATATACCATTAAAAAGGAGTAATATTAAAAAATGACTAAAAGTACATAATAAAGAAGATACTATAAACAAGAAAACCTTCAAAATTATATATTACTAGGTAAAGTTATCTACCATTTATTTTATTTACTATTATAAAAAATATTAGTTAAAATAAGGAAAGTTGCAGCAATCAAACACAAGTGCTTTAATACGAACATGATCACAAATAGGAATAAGAAGACTAATAATCGACGAACATAAACACAAAGACTTCAATGCAACGTAACACACTGACAAGAGATGAGTGATGACCGACAAACATGTCGGGGTATGACTTATATTTCCGCTACGACAGGAAAGCACGTGGGGCTTTTAACAATTAAGCCCACGGCTGTTTATTAAAAGTTTAGGCTTGGATAAGAAAACACGAAGAAAAATGTTTTTGGAAGGAATAGGGAAGAGCACGACCGTGTATCAAGGAAACACGCCAACAGAAGCACACACAGTTTAACACACGGTTGACGGCACGGTCGTGTGTTAAGCTTGGAAAATACTCAGAAATACACACGGTTGAACACACGGTTGAAGGCACGGCCGTGTGTTAAGCTCGAAAAACACACAGAACAGAACTATACACGGTTCCTGGCTCGCTTCTCCTCTCTCATCGCTTTTCACTGTCTCTCTCTCACTGCCTCTCTTCAACGTACAGGAACAGCAGCAGCAGCAAGCCGGAAATTGCAAAAGATGTGCTGGGTTGCCGATTGTGTTGGGCTGGGTTGCGATTGGGATAATTGTGTGGAATCGGTAAAAACGTGCAGAATCGCGATTTTGAACGATTTTACTGTTCAAAATCGCGATTTTACTCCGATTTTGATCCTTTCCGATTTTGTATGCGAGTTAACTGGGATTGTATATATAAACTCGTAAAAACGTAAATCATACGAGTTGAAACGCGATTTTGACAACCTTGGTGGCAGTAGTGAAGCGAGCTTTGAATGTGTAGGTGAAGGAAGAAGAAGAGGTGCAAAGGGAGAATATATTTCATACTAGATGTTATCTAGGAGATCATATTTGCAGTTTGATCATTGATGGAGGAAGTTGCACCAATGTAGTGAGTAATTTTATTGTTGAGAGGCTGAGGCTCAAAACTCTTAGACACCCTAGTCTATATAAATTGCAGTGGTTGAATGATAGTGGCGAGACTAAGGTGAGTAAGCAAGCCTTGATTAGTTTTCGCATTGGTAGGTATGAAGGATGAGGTGTTATGCGATGTAGTGCCAATGCAAGCATGTCATGTGTTGTTGGGAGGCCATGGCAATTTGATAGGAAGGTTGTTTATGATGGCTTTTCTAACAAGTATACGCTTGTTTACCAAGGGAAAGGCTTTAATCTTAAACCATTAACACCTAAACAGGTGTATGAGGATCAGTTGCAGCTACAACAGTCGTTTACAAAACATAAGGTGAGTGAAAAGCAGAGAGAGAGTGAGAGAGCAAAAGGCAATGAGAAAGAAAAGGAATATAAAAGTCAATATCAAAAGAAAAAGAGAGGAAGGCTGGAAAGAGTGTGAGAGACCAAGTTGAAGGGGGATCAACTTTGGTGGTGAGTGAAAAGGAGAGTGCAGCCTTGCAAAAGGAGAGTTGTGTGGCAAGAGCGAATGTAGTAAGGAGAGCGTTAGTGATGAGGCAACCTATGTTGTTGATGGTTTTTAAAGAAACATGTTTGAGTACTAACGAACTATCTAACTCTTTGCCTAGTGTGGTTGTGTCTGTTGTGCAGGACTTTGAAGATGTCTTCCTAAGGAGATTCCAAAGGGATTACCACCTATTCGTGGTATTGAGCACCAGATTGACCTTATACCCGGAGCATTGATTCCAAACAAGCCCACTTATAGGAGCAACCCGGAGGAGACAAAGGAACTCCAATGGCAAGACAATGAATAATGGAGAAGGGTTACGTGAAGAAAGCATGAGTCCATGTGCAGTGCCTGTGATTTTGGTGCCTAAGAAGGATGGGTCATAGAGAATGTGTGTTGACTATCGCGCCATCAACAACATCACAGTAAAGTATCGTCATCCCATTTCTCGCTTAGATGACATGTTAGATAAGTTACATGAGTCTAGTGTTTTTCGAAAATTGATCTGAAAAGTGGATATCACCAAATTAGAATGAAAAGGTGATGAATGGAAAACCGCATTCAAAACAAAATATGGATTGTATGAGTGGTTAGTAATGCATTTCGGTTTAACTAACGCACCTAGTACTTTTATGAGACTTATGAACCATGTTTTGAGGACTTTTATTGGCAAATTTGTGGTTGTCTATTTTGATGATATTCTCATTTATAGCAAGAGTTTAGACGATCATATATCTCACTTGAGTGATGTTTTAGAAGTACTTCGAAAGGAGCAATTATATGCTAACCTCAAGAAGTTCACTTTTTGCACAAACAAACTTGTGTTTCTTGGTTTTGTTGTTAGTGCACAGGGAATATAGGTTGATGAAGAAAAGATTCGTGCGATCCAAGAATGGCCTAGTCCAACTACTGTAAGTAATGTGTGGAGTTTCCATGGACTAGCGAGCTTTTACAGGAGATTTGTGAAGGATTTCGGCACCATTGCAGCACCACTTACCGAGGTAATTGAGAAGAACGTGGGGTTTAGATGGGGAGAGCAACAAGATAAGGCCTTTTAGACGCTTAAAAATAAGCTGACTCAAGCGCCATTACTTGCTTTACCTAACTTTGCTAAAACTTTTGAAATTGAGTGTGACGCTCAGGATTAGGTATTAGAGCAGTGCTTATGCAGGAGAGAAGACCAATCGCATTCTTTAGTGAGAAGCTAAGTGAGGTAACCTTGAACTACCCTACTTATGACAAGGAGTTATATGCATTGGTTCGAGCCTTGGAGACTTGGCAACACTATCTTTGGCCAAAAGAGTTCGTGATCCACACTGATCATGAATCCTTGAAGTACTTGAAGGGGCAACATAAGCTGAACAAAAGGCATGCTCGTTGGGTGGAGTTCATCGAAACATTTCCATATGTCATCCACTATAAGCAAGGTAAAGAGAATGTCGTTGCTGATGCACTTCTAGAAGGTATGCTCTTATCTCTACTCTTAGTTCTAGACTGCTTGGCTTTGAGCACATTAAGGAATTATATGCTGCTAATCGAGATATTTGTGAGGAGTATGTGCATTGTGAGAAGGGTGGGCATGGAAAATTTTATAAACATGAAGGATTCTTGTTTAGGAAGAATAAAATTATGCATTCCAATTTGTTCTTTAAGAGAATTACTAGTGAGGGAGTCGCATGGAGGAGGTTTAATGGGACATTTTGAAGTAGCTAAAACCTTAGAGGTATTATAGGAACACTTCTATTGGCCTCACATTAAACGAGATGTTGAGAGGATTTGTGAGCGATGTGTCACGTGTAAGCAAGCGAAATCTAGAGTCCAACCCAAGGGCTTTATACCCCACTTCCCATTCCTCATGAGCCTTAGGTAGATATTTCTATGGATTTTGTGTTAGGATTACCCAGGTCTAGACATGGTCGAGATTCTATATTTGTAGTTATGGATAGATTCTCTAAGATGGCACATTTCATTCCTTGTCACAAAACGGATGATGCTTGCAATATTGTTAATTTGTTCTTTAGGGAAGTTGTGAGATTACATGGTATGCCTAGAACAATTGTATCGGATAGAGATGCTAAGTTCTTGAGCTACTTTTGGAAGACCTTGTGGGCTAAGTTAGGAACTAAGTTATCGTTCTCTACTACTTGTCATCCACAGACTGATGGTCAAACTGAGGTAGTAAATCGAACTTTATCTACTTTGTTGAGGGCTGTAATTAAAAAGAATATTAAAAGTTGGGAGGATTGTTTGCCACATGTTGAATTTGCCTATAACGTACAGTGCATTCTGCTACTAAATTTACTCCTTTTGAAATTGTGTATGGTTTTACTAACTCCTTTGGATTTATCACCTTGCCTATTTCTGAGTATGTTAATTTAGATGGCAAGAAGAAGGCCGAATTTGTTAAATAGATCCATGAGAAGGCAAGGCTAAATATTGAGCGAAGAACAGAGTAGTATGTGAAACAAGCCAACAAAGGTCGTCGACAAGCTGTTTTAAACCTGGAGATTGGGTTAGGGTTCACATACGCAAAAAGCGGTTTCCCGTGCAGCGTCGATCTAAACTACTTCCTAGAGGCGATAGACCATTTCAAATTCTTGAGCGCATCAACGATAATGCATACAAGATAGATTTTCCTGGTGAGTATCAAGTAAGTATCACATTTAATGTTACTAATGGGTATCGAGTCCAACAAAAATAAAACCTACTCCTAGACAATTATATGATTTGCATATAGTGGTGAGTAGGGTCGAATCCACAGGGATTGGTTAAAGATATTTCTATTCAAAGAGCATAAAGAGGAAAAGAAAAATGGGGGGGTTTTGTTTGTGAATTGAATAAAGTTGAAACAAGATAAGAAAATTAAATATTGATAAAAGCCTAGCCAAAGGAATCAAGATAGTTTAATTTTAGGAATTGATCATCGATGCAAATGTTTTCTATTCTTAGCTCTAGATAAACTGTTATGGTTATTAACAAGCTCTAACAACCTATCTCTCCTTACTTCCTCGATAACCAAGACAAGCGCTTTGAATTATTTCTCTTATTGATTAGACAACCCTAGACAAGCGCTTAGGATTTAATCTATCAATAGAATTAAAATCTAAAGAGACCACCTGATGTGCCTAAAAGGGGGTCAAGCACAATCAAATGCCAAGGGATGACATTCCAATGAAAACCCACGCCACACAAGAAGGAACAAGCCTCAAATTCCAAAGAAATCCGAAATATTGATGAATCAAAATGATATAAGGATCAACCGATGACTAGTTATAAAATGGAATGAGATTCAATTCAAATTCGAAAAGCTCCCAAATCTGAATTTAGAACCCTAATTTCACAAGAACAAGAACAACATAAAATGAACTAATTCTCACCAGATATGACGCACTAGTTTGGAGTTAAGATCAACTTGTAATTTGTTGATATGATTCACAACAAATCCAAGTCCACTCGCCACAATTTCACTAATGAAATTGATAAGGCAAATTCTTGCAAGAGGAGACTCTCACGGCACCAAAAGGGGTGTTTTTCCTCAATGTTCAAAAAACTCCTTAAAAAACCTTATTTGCAAGTATTTATACTTGCACCCTTTAGGGAAAAAAATGACTAGAAAATCAAACTATGCCACTATAGGTCCCCGGTTTCCCAAAAAGGCAAATTACAACCAAAAAAAATCCCCCTAAGTTAAAAAAAAGGTTCAAAAATAAATTAAAATACAAAAAAATTTCAGCAAGGTTTTCAAAAGGGAAATTTCGTCGTTCAACTCATCTTGGTTTTAGGTGGTCCATAATAACCCCAAGCTGAGTCTTATGATTTGCCCATCCCCTTGTGAAACCAAATAAGATACCTGTTTTAATATACAATTCAGAATAAGATAAAAGGTTAGTAAAAATTAAATTCCCCAGGTTGATTTTTCTCAAATGGGCCCTCATCGCCAAGATTCAAAATCCTTTAATTTTGTCCTAATGTAGGCTTGTCGGGTTTGATTCCCCTATTTCCCCGGGCCTCAAAAAAATTTGACCTAAATCTGGGAGTTCAAAACAACAGGACTCGTTTTTCCAAAAAAACAACCATCTGAAGGAGTACTCACGAATCCCAATATCTAAATACCAAATTGATTGTTTTCTTTTCCATTTTTAGGATGTATTCCCTTTTTAAACCAAAAAAGGGTCAAAACTACTGATTTTCCTCTGTCTCAAACCCTTTTCCCCGATTTGTTTTCCCCTTTTTTTTGACCTCTAAAATTTTTGATCCCTAGGGTCTTTTAATGGTTGGGCCCCAAATGCATTTCCTCTGAACCTCGAAAGGGTTGGGACAGTGGGTTTGACAACTTTTATGCTTAAGGGGTTTCTCGGTCACAGACCCCCTTAAAAACCTTTTGGTTTGGGATATTTGGTCCGCCAATTTCATCTATGGAACCCCACCATCAAATGAAGGCAAACTGTAGCTCCGCACACCTTTAGCCCCAGGGGCTAAATTTCCCTTTTGGGGAAAGGGTTTAAACCCAAAAATTAAACTCTATCTCCTCAAAGCATGATAAACCCCTTTGTCTAGGGGACGCTTGAAGGGGTCCCCTGGGGGGGTGGGGCAAAGCATCCACAACCTTGTTTTCTAAGTAGCAACAAAATTTTTCTAAGGTCCGAAATTTTTCATCAAGGTTCCCCCCCTGCAAAATTAGGACCCTGCCCCCCACCAACTCACTATGGGGTACACACCCTTTCCCCTATTCACGTATTTAAAAGAATTTTTGTGGATGCATCTTTTTATTTCTAAGTAAATCTAGTAATTGAGCACCCCTCATTCCAAAACACTAAATCCCGCAACAATATTAAATTTTCAACCCTTTACTTCCACGGGGAAACAAACAAAAAATTAAATAAATGCTTCTTTAAATGGCACAACAACAAAAAAGGAAAAAACAACAAAACCTCCCCCTTCCCCCTTATTTTTAAAAACTAACGGGCAACAATTTAAATTACACCCCTTTAAGCAACTTGCCCAAATGGGAAAATCCAATTTTTAAATTTAAAGAAAAATAACAAACCACTCTTTTAACTATTGAAGTAAAAGGTGGTTTCAATTCAAATTGTTTCCTCTTCTCCACACAACTCAAATCTGGGAAAATTTTACACTTTCCCCTTCCAATTTGCACAAACAACACCCCACAAACACCTACAAACCCACATCACTTCTCCACTTCTCACAATTTTTCAACCCAAATTTACATAAAAAGGGAGCCAAAAATTAAAATTTGAAATCAAACCACTTAATAATTGCAACCCTCCACATTTGGTAAGATGCAAATTTTCAAATTCAAACAAACACAATTAACTCCTTCACTCTTAATGCTTGTTTTGAAATCAAATAACTTCCCTTCTTACACACTAATCAATCTGGAAATTGCAAATATCCTCCCCAATTCCGAATTCAACAATGTAAAAAAAACACAATTCCTCTTCCTACACATTTCACTTCCGAAATTGCACTAACTTTCCTCTCCTTCACGTGAAGTCCTACAACATAGAAGCTTCAACAAGTACTTCAAAATCACGCAACATGCAGCAAATTAACTCCTACTCAAGACAATTCACTCCACTTCATAACAATACAACAACAATTTCAATTTATCCCAATTTTGGAATTAATGATGTAAGAAAATGAAACCAAAATTTCCAAAATTCAAAATCATATAATCCCTTCTCACAACCAAAAGTAATCACGCAAGATGTAGATAACACAAACAATTTCCAAAATCTCACTTGCAATAATCCCTCCTCTTAAACCTTAAACAACTCACGGCAAGATGAAGATAACAAAATTAATTTTCAAAATCCAATTGCAACAATCCCTCCTCTTAAACCTTAGCTCTGATACCAAATTATGATGTGCCTAAAAGGGGGTCAAGCACAATCAAATAACAAGGGATGAATTGTCAATGAAACAACCACGCCACACAAGAAGGAAAAGCCTAATATTCCAAAAGAAATCCGAAATTATGATGAATCAAATATGATATAAAGAATCAATCGATGGTTAGATTAGAAAATGAAATGAGATTCAATTCAATTCGAAAGCTCCCAAATCTGAATTTAGAACCCTAATTTCACAAGAACAAGAACAACATAAAATAACTAATTCCTCACCGGATATGACGCACTAGTTTGGAGTTAGGATAAAACTTGTAATTTGTTGATATGACTCACAACAATTTCAAAGTCCACTCGCCACAATTTCACTCTTGAATTTGAAGAGCAAATGCTTGCAAGAGGAGACTCTTCACGGAACAAAGGTGTGTTTTTCTCAAATGTTCCAAAAAGTCCCTAATTAAAATAATTTGAAGCTATTATACTTGCACCCTTTAGGGTTAAAATGACAAAGAAAATCACTAAACTATGCCACTATTAGGTTGCGGTCTAAAGGCAAGAATACAACAAATAAAATGTCCCATAAAGCTTACAAAATAAAATGGTTCAAACAATAAATTACAAGTATAGAAAATAAATCTCGCGCAGGCTAGGCTTCATGATGGAATCGTCGGTTAACTCATCGCCGGTTAAGGTCGGTTCATGGATAACCCACAGCTGAGTCTTCAGTGAGGTTTAATCCAATCCGCCTTGTGAAACCAAATAAGCATACATGTTGGAAGATACTAATTCATGAATAAGATAAAGAGGTCATATAATAATTTATTCCGAGGTTGATCTGCTTGAAATGGGCCCTTCATTGCCAAAGATTTGACAATCCTTCAATTTTTGTCCTATGATAGGTCTTGTCGGATTTTGATTCCCATCACATATATTAGGAATAACTTAACCTAATACCCTATTTTGTCAATTATTATTTTAAAAATAGCAATATTTTAGTGAATTCGTCTTTAATTCACTATACCGTTTAATAAATATTTCTTCAAAAAAATAATTTGCCCATAATAGTCAACCATAAAAAATTTTTCATAAAACTAATTCACAGTGGAAGCTCATTAAAACTATTGTAATCAAATTCCTAAACATAATATCACCAACAAATATCCTAACATCATGATCTAATGCTAGGTTTTTTTTTTTTTTTTTTTTCTATAGTTTTAGTTTTCATAGAAACACATATTCTACATTCTCTTAAAAAATTTTGATTCATCTCTACTATGGTCTCATCAACCCTATGATTTCTCCTGACATACTTGCAACTAAAAATGGCCCCACAAGGGTGAGCTAACACTCGATACAATATATACTTATACACACACATGCAACATGCTAGAAATACCAACATAAACTTAATGCAATAGAATATCCAGCACACAATTTATTATCTTTCACATCATTTATTTTGACCCAACAAGTATTAATCATCATAATCACCATGAAATCCTTAAAACACACACACACCACACACACCGCGCACCACACATTATATATATATGACAAATGGTACTCCCCATTATTCATGAGTTTAATTCATACATAATTATACATATACGACGGTGGGTACTCTCCATTATCCATAAGTCCTCCCACATCACACACATGAGTTTCTATACTAGATAATTCTAAATCTATCAAGAATCATTTAAATTTAACACAACTTCACTAGGGATAATGTCACATACCGATCATCGAGGTGCTACCTTAAAAAACACTAACTGTCACTCACCATCACACACAACCAGTCATATTCATTTTCATATTAATTTAGTTTACATTTCTAACATAGCACGCACAAGCAACAAACATAGTAGATACCTACCTAATAAGTAGCAATCGATCTCTTTACACTTCTATAATCCCTCAGTCTTTAAACTTATTCACATTTACAATTATATAAACTTAGAATCACAAATGAACGAAATATATTGGAATAGTGAATGTCTCGAATCAACATAACCATGTGGGTAGTTGTGTAGGGGGACATGGGAGTGAACATGATATATATTTTCTACAATTTAGTAAGCCCAAGTACAATGGTAAGGTATATGATCGTGTATAGCGGACGTGTTCTTTTTTATAAAATTGTAAAAATTTGACACGTTTAAGTACACAAGTGTGTTTGGTGACCATGTACTTTTTTGTACACATTCGTGTTTCAACATGGGAAGGTATACAGATATGTACCTAACCATGTAGTGCACTATTCCATTGAAAATTTTTCCTTTTCCAATTTGTAAATTCCCCAAATGCTTCAACTCTTAAATGAAATTCCTCACTTCTAACCAAATTTATGTATTGTTTTTCATATTAGAATACTAATTTGGTTTAATTTTAATGACTTACCACTCATAATTGTTTCAATAATTTGAATTCCTATCCTGAGCCTTTTTATTGCACCAAATTGTTCGATAACAAAAATCCAAGGGTTTAAATGCGAATCCATATTATATATGAAATAAAGGACAATCTATAGTTATTGATCGGTTTACCTACCATGGTTAGTTTTTCGGATTGAAGATGTAGTAGCTATTTTTCTCTCATAGAGTTTTGTAGATAGTGTTTAAGGTTTTTGTATCGTATAAATGGAAAAAGGGTTAGAATAGTATGTGTTGGCCTATTGGCCACAACTCTTCAAGTTAAAGGGACTAATTACCAGCTCAGATTGTTTCAATAATCGAATTCCTATCCTGAGCCTTTTTATTGCACCAATTATTCGACAACAAAATCCAAGGGATTAATGTGAATCCATTTTAAATATATTTGTAAATGACAATCTATAGTTTATGATCAGTTTTCCTACTAGGGTTAGTTTTTTCGGATTGAAGATAGTTGTTTTTTTCTCTCATAGAGTTTTGTAGATAGTGTTTAGGGTTTTGTATCGTAAAATTTGGGGAAAAAAGGGGTTAGAATAGTATGTGTTGCCTATTGGCCCCAACTCTTCAAGTTAAATGACCAAATTTAAACCACTGGGATTATTTCAATAATTCGAATTCCTATCTGAGCCTTTTATTGCATCGATTTTTCAACAACAAAATCTAAGGGGTTAATGTGAATCCAAAATTTTATATATATGTAAATGACGATCCATAGTTATTGATCAGTTTAACCTTTTGTGGTTAGTTTTTCAGATTGTAAGATGTAGTAGCTGTTTTTCTCTCATAGAGTTTCGTAGATAGTGTTTAGAGTTCTAATATCGTATAAAGGGGAAAAAGGGGTTTTAAAACAGTATGTGTTGGCCTATTATACTTCCTTATTAAATGATCGAATTGCCCCCAACTCTTCAAGTTATTTACCCTTTTATCATTGATTTAAATTTTTAATCAATATTAAATATAGATGTATCTACGATTATTTACAAAGGAAATAAAGAGACGATTGGTGAACTATTTTCTCCCTTTGAAACCATTAAAATTTTCTTCAAATTTAAAAAGAAAAAGTGATGAAAGGAAACAAAGTAATTTAGTTAAAAAAAAAATCCACTATACGCAAGTTTACAAAATAAAATAATACTAATCAAATATCTAATAAACAATTGGTTTTCTTTTGATTTCCTATATGTAATGCCAACCAAAAAACGAGAAAAGAAATTTTTTCTTGCTATTTTCTTTTAATATATAAAAATACAGAAAATAGAAATTACTTATCTTCTTAAAACCAGTAGCTTTGTTCCTTAAAAAGCTTGTAATTGCAAGTAGTCTATAATTTATATTATCTAATGCATTTGTTGTCCAACTTATTTGGTCACGTGTCCCCATCAGAAAAGAAATTGCGTCTTTTTTTCGCTAACAAATACGTAAATTGAACCTTCGAAAATTGGATTGCGGTGAGCGTGGATCGAACACGCGACCTTCAGATCTTCAGTCTGACCTCTCCCAACTGAGCTATCCCCGCAACACGTCATTATTTCTTTCTTATAAAATAAAAAAAAAACATTTTTTACTTTTTTACAAACTCATTCCTTTTCTTTCATCCTCAACGCTACTCTCTCTTATCCGTTCTTTTCCTTTCTTTCTTTTCAGCCTTAATTCACAATTTTACTTTCCTTACTCAACAACCAGCAATCCTTCTTCCTCGCCCTCTCCTTCGGGGCCTTTCCGTTTTTGGGGTCAAAGCTCCGTCACCTGTGTTTCCTTGGAGCTAGCGCTTCTGCTACACTAAACCGAGAAAGGGGCACTTTTTTTTTTTTCCTTTTTTTTTCCATCTCAGACAATCTTCAGTTCGTGCTTATCTCCTCCATGGCAAAGCTACTCTCTTTCCGACAACCTCCGATCTCCTTCCCCCGTGTACCTGTTTTTCCTATAACCAAGTTGTCATTAGTTGCGAAAGTTTTCCCTTTTAATGTACGGTCAGCCCATACACTGTCCAGGAACTTGCAGACTGCTCAAAATGATAATGTTACGCCAAAGATAGAAACTTTCAATTGGGTACTTCAAGACCCATTTCTTTTCTTTTTTCTTTTTTAATTTATTTTTTTATTTTAGTGCAAGATGATTTTTCGTCAAAGGCAATTATTGGTTAGCTTAAATATCTGTCTTCTTTTCCCTATGTGTAAAGGCTAAGGATTTTTTTTTTTTTTTTAACCATGAATTGCGTCCCAACACCCTGAAATTGCAAAACCGAACCAATTATTTTAACAATAAAGTGCACCGAGCATCCGTATATATCAGCGAAAGCCCACATTGTGTAAACTGCACCTATAACTTTCCTTAGTACATACATAGGGGAAAATAGTGCCCAAAACCCTTTAAGGGCTATTAAGTTTTTTGAGTGCTCAATGGAGTTCTAAACCGACTTAAGTCACATGTGCTAAGTAGTTTAGGCATAATTTTTTTAAAGATGTTTAGGACTCGATTGAATGTGTAAGAAAGTGAGCTAAATGGCGCATTGATCAAACCCGGGTTTGTTAAGCAGTAGAACTATGGCATTTGGTTTTTTAAATTTTTCTTCAGTGTTTTGTGTAAAGGCAGATTTTTTTTTTTCCCTTTATTTTTGGTGAAAGAAATTGTTGGGTTTTGGGTAAAAATGTGGTTGTTTGTGTTGCAGTTGATTGAGTCTTTGAATTGAGAAGGTGATTTACAGAATCGAAGCTGAGTTGTCTTTTGGGAATTTTTACTGAATACCTTGATGAGGCATTGATGAGTGCTTTTTTGTATTGTTAAGAGCCAAAGGAGAAACCTTTGAAGAGGTCAGTTTTTAATAATTAACCTTTATTAATGTTGTTCTGTTTTGGGTTTTGATGATATTGGCCAAGAAATGTTGCCCTTTCGAAATAGTTAGTCCCGTTGCAAATATGAAGACTGTGATTTGAGTGAGTACCCTATTTTTTTTCTCCTCATTGTGAATGTTCTTGCCATTGATTTCTTCTGTTTATTTGCCCCTGGATCTTTTTTTAATGTTCTACTAAGGGATGGATCATGCCTTATATATACTACTTTCTTTTGTGATTTTTGTAGAAAAGAGTAGCATTGATCGCATATTAAGAGTGCTGCTGCATATGATGGTTGATTTGTCCTTTTGAGTGAGCGCTTAGATAGTTATCCCACCACCCAAGTAGAAAATAGGATCCCAAACATTTGTAAATTAATTCCAGCATTCTTGTCCATTCACTGACCTATCAAGAGCCCCTTAAACACCATCTTTCCTACCATGGTGTAGGCAAAGGACTAGTTTAATTATAGCTCTGTCATCAACTGAGAAGTTTTCTGGCATGGACAATAAGTTTTTTTATTTTAGTTGCATCTTCTAGAATATCTTGGAGCTCCTCCAGTTGGTTTTCCTGGGGCTATCTTTAGAAGGACCCATTACCCCTCAAACACTGTAGCGACTGTTCCTGACCATCTCATCCAAACCCTTTTCCTATATCTTTTGTCAACAGAATCCTTTTCAAATCTACTGCCCACTTTACCTTTTAGCTATCCCTCTTATGGGAATATGCATTATATACAGCCTCAGATAAGACATATCCAAGTGGTTGTTGCCATTTTTTAAACTTTGGCCTAACGACCATACTCTTGACCTAAGATTTAGAAATGGTTCTTGAGGATGTTTCTAAATAGGCATACATGAAAATTTGTAGAAAGGAATGTCGCAAAAAGTTTTATCAGAAATACAATATAGCAGCAAACCACTGTATTAAAATCATTGTGTGGCAGGTTCATGGCTTGGCTGAATCAGGGCACTTTAAAGCATTATAATTTTCTGAACTTGATGTACTAAGGATTCTTGATAAATACATTTCATTTTCCCAATTTAAAAGTAACATGTGCATGTTCCCATAGAGCATGTCTTTTTATTTCACTATTTACAAGTTGTCATTGCCTGTCAATAAAAGGATGCTGTGGCTCTTGATTTGGTAGAAATAGGTGCAGCTTAAAGTTTCTACCAGTGTCTTGAGAAGATTAGGGCCTTAGCTCCATGTGCTGGGAAAGGAGGGGGAAATGTCAGCTATTAGAAAATTTTTAAACCTTTGCCTATCTGATTTTTTTTTCCCATGTTTTTTCATCTTTCCAGTTGATAATTCACTAGTGTTCTTGAACTTCTTAATTCGATCAAACCTTCTTTCTTTAATCTGGGTGGTTTGAACAGATCTCAGGATTGGCAAAAGCGATGATCAAGTATGCTAAGAAGGGGGAAAGGGATTAACTGATGTGGTGGACATTGTTTGGAACAGGAGGTGATGGTGTTTAATACTGTCAATAACAACGGGGGCTTCAATTTTGGGCTGCAGCATGTGGTGCCAAAGTTGCGAAGGTGAATTGCCAGTCTTTTTTTCATATATCTATGTAACATTTTGGAATTCAATATTCTTGTCCCTTAATTTATGTTGAAAATGATGATTATTGACATATCATGCAGCAAGGGAACCGTTCGAGTTCTTCAGCCTGTGGAAGTCAGATGTACCGAAGCTCTAGGAGTGGTCATTGACTTAGAACCTGCGGTACTGGAGCTCATATATGTTTGATTTAAAAGTAATTTTGTTGTGTAATAATTCTCTTATGCAGTTGGGGATTTCAATATAGAAGCATATGCCTTTAAAAGCTTGAAAATATGCCTTAAGTCATAACAAAATGCTTTTAAATATTTTAGAATGATTTTATCTAACAATGTGGTTATGATTTTTTTGTGTTACATTAAGGGTTTTGTTTCGTTTTTATTCAACCTTTGTATCTTATTTGCATCTAATTGTACGGCTGTTTTAAAGACTAATTTGTATTTGATATATGTATTTCTATATTCATATGTAGATTTGTTAATCATTTTGATTCTTATTTGGTCAAACACTGGGTTTCAAAAAGGGTGGCAAATTAATATAAAAAGATGAGTCAGACAGGCCCTAAATAGAGCCAATTAGATATAGGAAATGAGATTTACCAAATTTTTGGGTTTATACCGATATGCATGAGAAGGTTTGCGTGTATAATCTCTCTGTTCCTTGTTTCTAGGGCATAAAAAGGTGTGTAAAAAGAAGCTGGAATTGGTTTTTGATGGCTCCAGTCTATCATCCCGCAATGAAAGCTGTCAGACCTGTGAGGAAAAAGCTGAAGATAAAGACTGTTTTCAATGTCTTAGGCCCAAAGTTGAATCCTGCAAGGGTACCCTTGCAGTGGTGGTGTATATCAGAAGACCTAGTAAGTTCTTTTTATCTTTTAACTATGCAAGAAGCAAACAAAATATAATGTTTTACTCCGTGTGATATATTTGAATAATGTTGTATGGCTGGACATGTTTGATAACTTTCTCTTGTATGTAAAGAACATCTTTTTCGTTCTAAGTTAGTTTCTCATAATCCCTATGCTTTCTGAACTCACAATAAATCTTTCACTGTGAACAAGAAACCACTTTAAATTGGAGGAGTTATTTTGCCTTTAATCATTAGTAGCATTGACTCCCTTGTCATTGTAACAGGTCCTTAAAAGGCTAAAGCACTACAAAAGTCTGGTATGAAAAGGCATTGGTTGTTCATTCAGAGGGCTTAGCGAAATTAGCCCCTTAGGTAAGATCTTTGTTTTTAGTTTATTTTGTTTAACTGATTGTTAACTTCATGATGTTAGGGCTTACCCCAGTTTTCCTTTACAAAATCAATGTAGGCCTGGGATGGTCCTTGATGTCACTTCTGAGAAGATTGACAAATTCTCTTTTGATCCAGGTCCGGCATCTTGTCTTCAATTCTATTTCATTCATGATTCTTTTTAGGAACTGGAACTTTTCAATTGTTGCCTTAATTGATTGATCTTGAAGAGAGTGTTGATTCTAATTTTATTTTTTTTTTAATATGCTAATGACAATGGAACCCAATGTACCATAGTGGACTTTGGGATTCCTCGATGCACTTTAGAATGCTTAAAGGGTGGAGGTCCGGTTTACAATCCCAAAGATTTAAAAAAATTTTAGCGGGGAGAAAGGGAAAATAGGGATCCTGGAAAGAAAATCTTGAAACCCCAGAATTGGTTTTCCCTTTCCCCCTTGCAAAAAATTATGGATATTCAACCCAGGGAAAGGGATATCGAATTTTCCCCAAAAAAAAATGGTGATATCGTATTTTCAATGCTAAAATTTTTGGGTTTTGCAAGTTAAAACAAATTTGGGGAACAACCTTCTCAGATTCTCAATGAGTGCACATTTTTGGTTGCTGGGTAAAAAAACACTATGAAGGAGTGCCCCTGGCCCCGCAAAACGCAACAATCGGGAAAGGGGTTTTCAGACCCTCAATTTTTGGGTTTTAAAAAATCTCCATTGAAAGTGTTTAAAATAGCAATTTTTTAAGGGTTCTAATAATGGGGGCCCTTGATTACTTTTCAAGTATCTAAAAAGAAACTTTTCCGCTTCTAAAGTGATTACATAATTTTTTACATGCCTTGTTAAAATTTTCCAATATTTAAACCACTAGGGATTGTTACTGGGGCAGGCTGTTAATCTCATTCCCTTTTTTGAATGATTTCAGAAGCAAAAAAATGGACATGGGTGAAAGGTTCTAAGAATAGCCCGGGAAAAATTCAGGGATCCCCAAATTTTTCAATGTTGTCCAGAATTGACAGGGGATTCTGATGGGTCAAAAAATTTAAAAAGTCACAAAGAAGGAAAAAATTCAGCAATCATATGCAAAACTGCTATCAAATGCCGGGAAAAAGCTTTGGGGGGGGGGGGAAATTTTTTTGTATTTTTCATTTATTTTTATTTTTTTTGGGGTAAATTTTTTCATTGATTTTTTTGTCATCACTGGAAAGGGGGAATGAACGCGCTTCAGGAGGAAAAACAAACGGTAAGCCATTTCTCTATTTACCCAAAATTTTTATTGGTCCAAAATACTTGGCTATGAGTTCTCCCTCGCTTTGTTTGGCTTGCTGTCTATAATTTTGAGTGTAATAAGATTATACCCAACCCTAAACACTTTTCTTTCCCTTTTTTTTTCTGTCGCTTGTGTTTCATACAATTTTGTGCCCTTTTCAAGTGGAATCGAGCGTTTCTGATCATATATCTCTATTTCTGGGGGGGCTTTCTCTCTTCTTATTTGCCTTTTTGCAGGGGGTTTTGTTTCTCCTTTTCAGTAGTTTAGCAAAGAAGAAAAAAATCTTAGAAGTATTTTTTGGATAGTTTAATTTAGATCAATGAGGTGCATGTAAGACTTCCTGTTAATATTTTTGGGGATTTTTGTGTGAAGGTACAAAGAAAAATTATTTTTAGAACCTTCCAAGAAAGGATGAAGTCTGGACTCTTTTGTCTTCCACTTTACAGGAAAAACTTGTATGCTATATAATAGTCTATCCATGTTCTCTTTGGTTCTCTTGTCTATCAAATTATATCTGTGTTCACGCATTTGGGGGCCAAGTTAGTTCAATACATTTAAACCTTTTTGTGAAGGATGAGAGTGGATTTTAATTGCAGCGCTGTATCATCTTCCAAATTCTCAATCAATGGGTGGATTGAGGATAATCTATTTGTTTTTCTTATTATTTTTTCTGTACTATTCTCCAAATTTGTGTGAAATTTGAATTTTTTGGATCCTTTTGAACTAGCCAAGCACTTTTGGGTTTCCGAATTTGATCTTGTTAAATTCTACACTTCTATTTTACAGATTCTGAAAAAGGTGGTAACTGTTAAAAAGGTGATGACTTGGGGTTTGGGTTGTGGAAATTTATAATGGGACAGCAATGATGATTCAATTTGGACTTTCAAACCAATTTTCTCTTTGTGGATCTAATTTAAAAAGATAGAGAACCTCCGAGTTTATGATTCATCAGGTGGGCTGGAAAATGCGGATAGCTAGTGGGGTGCTCAGAGGGGAGACCTTTGGGGGGGATTTATCATTACCCTTGAGGCAAAAAAAATTAGGCAATGTCCATGACCTAGCACTGCAAATATTTCGAGAAAAACATAAAAGTAAAGTTCCTTCTCCCAGTAATTGCAATACAACAGTACAAATTGTGAATTCGGGGTGGCTGTTTCTAAAGCACCTTTTTTTAAAAGTTTTGGGAAAATAACGCTAAATTAAATAGGAGTAGTGTATTTGTAGCCTTCCGAATCTTTAATTTCACAGAAAACTTTTGAAGTTAATTGTTTTTATCTTGTAATTAGTTTATTCACATAAAAAAAAAAAAAAAATTGTTCCAAGCTTTTGCTCACCTTTTTTTTTAGTGCAAATGTAAAATTTTTTTGTGATATGCAATTAAATTTATATTAAAGGTGTGACTACTCGGGATGGGGTGTTTTTGTTGTTGAAAATTGTAGTAAATACATATGGATCTTTACTTTTTAAGTGACCTTTTAAAAAATGGTCTTGAAACTGGGTATTGTTGACAAACTATTGTTGATTTTTTTTTTTTTATTAAAACAAATATTTTGGGAATACTGTGTTTGTTGTTATTAAAAAAATTGGTGTGTTCGCTGTTTGGTTGTCTGTTTGTGGGGCTCTGCTGCAGTCCATCTTGGGTGCTGTGTCGTGATGAAAAGGTGCGCTATTTGGGGCTGGGTGTTGGTACGAAAGTTTGGGGGAAAGATATTGGAAACAAAAAATTTTTGTGAAGTTTTCTGCAAGAAAAACGAATTTAGGGGTGCCATTTTCTATGATTTTAGCAGCATATAGCCGTAGAAAGATTTTGTGGCAAAAAGAGAAATAAGGGGCCTATTTCAGGGGAAATTTTTATGGATATCTTTTTGTCATTTTTTTCTTTAAAAATGAAGTTTGTTTTTTTTCTCCTACGATTGGCTTAAACCTTTCCCATTTGATAAAAATTTAGTATTAGGAATAGGTAAGAAAACCATCAGTTGGGGGTTATTTTTGGTGAGAAATAACCATCAGGATTTTGCAAGTGTCATTTTAGTAAACCCCTAAAAAATGCTATTTCTATTTTATGGGGAAAACACTTTATATTTGAATATGTGATTTTGTATTCGCCCTGTTTTTTTTGCAGTTCCCAGAAATTTGACACTTGAAAAAACTGAGGGAAAAAATCTTTGCACAAGATGAAGAACCAATGTCTCAAATGAGGTGAAATATGCATGTTATGCTGCAAAAAAAAAAATACAATCTTCCTGAATTGTCCATTTCCCAAAGGGTTATAGGACCTCCTAACAAGACGGACTCTTTCCTTTTCTTTTTTTTTCCAAATTTTTATCAATTTTCATCAAAGAAATCATTAAAAGGGAGCTAACACAAGGAGGCTTTCCTTTTGCCTTGATTGTACATGGTTAAACATTGGGGGTAATGATGGAAAAATCTGCATAATCGGGATTTTAACAAAAATATATGTTTAAAAACAGGGGAGGAAAGTCACTAATTTGTCATAATTTTTTTTTTTTTGAATTTAACCCTGGTTGAAAAATTTAAAAACTTTTAGGATGTCGTTTTTGATATATTTTTTAATATATATTTATTTAAAGCAAAAACCGTCAAAAAACCGGAATCATTACACAAAAAATGAAAATCATGGTTTTGTTTTTAGAATAATATGAATTATATACACTAGTTTCTCTTTTATTTTAATGCTACTCGACATTGTACATTTTTTCCAAAACAAAGGATTTACAATCTTTGGAGCCTTTAGCTCTCAATAGGGAAAGGGGGTACACAAATTAGAGAAAAGATTTGTGAATGAGAGGACATATGTTCCCTAAACATAGGAAAATTAAAAACCCCGAACCAACTTCCGACACAATTGAAAATAAACCCCAATTATCAAACAAAAAATTTTTGGAATATTAATTGTCAAACAATCCAGCTTATAATAATAAAAATATCATGCAAAGTAGGTTTTCCATCCTACATTTTCTACCTTTTAAAAAAAACGTATAATCATTACAATAACCCCCCAAAAAACCCAATATTTTTCGCAATATTGTTTCCTTTTTTAAATTTCCCAAAAGCTTTCGTTCAGGGAGTGGAGTTCCTTTCCCTTTCTTGTGCTAATTGAAACTCAATAAAGTTTCACGATTCTTTCCCTTTGTATTTCTTCGATTCATTTCGAACTTCTCAAATTTTCCCTAAAATCTTTTTTACACCCGTCATATTGTTGCAAGATCCACCCCTTGAAAAACTTGTACCTTTCCCTTTCTCATTTATATAATATTTTATTTTATAAAAAGGTATAAAAAAGATGGTAAAATTTAATTTTTCTTTGGTATTAAAAAGAGTGGTTTCATATCAAACAATAATTTTTAAACAAATCTATCAACCGTTGAAAACCGGGCTTAAACATTCACTCATCATGGGTTTTTGTAGCAAAGGGTGTAAAAAAATTAAGGAAAAAATCACAGTTGCAATCCTTTCATCCAACAACTAAAAGGTAGATAAAGAGTGAAAAGAAAAATATGAAAAAGCCCTTTAAGAAAGTTTTTTTAGGGAAAAATTTATCGTTTATCTCAAAAATTTGGGCCCCCATTCTTTCTTTTTCAATTCTTGTATTTCCATGAAATTATTTCAATTTTTGAAGAAAGAAAAAGATTTTGAACCAAGTTACACCAAAAAAACAATAATAAAAATAAAAAAGTAGAAAAAAGCATGACGAAAATTTATAGGAAAAGTTATATGACTAGAAGCACTAATATATCCTATTGATAGGCATTTTGGGCTTGACCCCAAAAAAAACCAAGCCTAGCTCAAGGCCCTGGGGGAAAAACCTTGGTTTGACAAAAGCGACCTTTTTTTCCCATCTAACCACTTAACTCAATGGCTTTGGATAAGGATTGAGGCAGGCTGTTCTCTCTTTTTTCTTTTACATTCTAAATTGAGTGTTTGACTAGCCACACTAGAAAAACCCCCGACACTTCAAAGTATTTCTTTCTTCTTTTTACTAGTTGCCACCCCTTTGAAAATTCACAAAAAAAAATCCCATTTAATCACTTTTAGCAAAAAAAAAACTTGATAATTAATTTAAGCAATTTTGATCTCATTTGGTTGCTTAAAAATTTTTTCCTAATCTCCATTTTTTCCAAAACATTGGCAAAAATATGAAAGGGTTGAAGTGCTTAAGGACAAATGCAAAAAGTTTTGAGTCAAAATCCTACATACATTTTTTTGAAATTTAGTTTCCATTCCTACAAATAAAGAAAAAAAAAATGCAGGGAACAAAATAAAAAACAAATGCTGAGGCAAACCATACCAGTCTATAACCAGTCCTTTAAAGGGCCTTTGTGAATTTTGGGAAAATTTTTGATGTTTTTAAATTGAAAAGGAAACAAACCCATGGTTCCAACAATGGGGGGAAACCCAAAAATTAGTAATGAGCTTAGATATCTACATGTTGTTTATTTATCTAAAAAATTATTTTATATTTAGCAGGAAAATTTATCGTTTTTTATAGGGTGGCGAATAAAATTCAAAAGGTAAATTATAGGTCTCCATAGATTACATCAACCGGTCCACACGTTTTCCCATTAAAGTAAAAAAGGGCCCTTTTTTGGGGGCTTGTTGAAATTGTCTTTTGTTTTTTAGAACCGATCTTTTTTGGGTTTTGTTTGAAATTTGGTTTTTTTTTGTTTTTTCCTAATTGAAGCAAAAAAAAATATTTGCTAAGTGGGTTTTTTAGGGAGACTTTTTGAATTGAGAAAATCGGCTTTTTTTTGCCGTGGGGGATTTCCATTTTTATGCAAATATGCTCTTATAAATTTCAATTAAAATTTGGGGGATTGGTTTAAGAATTATTGTGGTCTATCAAACTTCTTAAGTTACTTTCAATTTTTTTCTAGTGTTTCAATTTATTGAAATTTTGGTTGTGTTACTTTGTTTTTTTCACGTGATTTGGGTTTCAAATTTCAAAATTTGATTCAATTCCAATTTTAAATTGGAATTGGGGTTCATTTTTATGTTTCATTACATATCATACAATTGCAATTGACACTATCAAAATTTTGGTTTAATCAACTTGATTCACGCAATTGGGGTTCATGATTTTTTGGTGTCTGCTATTTTGTGGGTTTGTTAGGTTGATTCTTCTTTGGGTTTGATGTTTTAAAAAGGGTTGTACTCCACTGGAATTTGGGATAATTTGATGTGAAAGTGATTTAAAAACCTGGATTGAGGCAAAGGAAAAAAAATGTAAACTAAGTAATGAATGAAAACAAATGAAAAATTATTTTCTTTTTAAATGAATTTCCCAAGCCATCATAATTTTTTTCATGGGCCTTATGAATCAAATCGAATTGTTTCAAACTGGAAGAAGTAAAGAAAAAAAGTTGGGGAAAATGAGAGAATGATGATTAAAAAAGGAATTTTTAAGTTTATTTATTCAATTTTTCTTCTTATTTGGTTTTTTCAAGTAATTTCTTTTTTTTTTATTTTTAATAAGATTATAAATTTCCTTGGGGGGATAATAAAATTTTATTAAATATCAAATGGGGTTTTAAAAAAATGAATGATATCAAAAAAATGATTTTAAATTAAATATTTTTTTATTAATATAATTTTTCATGACTTTATATATTATATAATTTAAAAACAAGTGTAAAAAAAGTTTGAATTATGAACCAAATTGTTCAAAATTATAACCCAACAATATAGTTAAGTTCAATTTAGCAAAAATTCCAAACCCCACCTACCCTAATCTTTACATTGAATTTCCTACATTACAAAAATTACATGCTCAATAATTCTTGCAAATTGAAATTTGGGCCCAATTCTTTGTGTCATCCATGTTGCATTTCCAAATTTTTGGATTGTCCAACTTTCTTTGGGTTTTTGGTGTTATTTGTGATTTGGGGTTTTTTTTGGGGGTAAAATTTTTCTATGTCAGCTTTACTCAGGTTGGATTTTCCCTTTGGGTTTTGAATTTCAACAGTTGTGATGTTGTCATTTCTTTTTTAAAAATTGGGGTTGGGAAATCTTTTTCATATAAATAAAGGGTATTTTGGGAATTTAATTAGTTGTTCCTAACTTTTTTTATTTTTTTTAATTCTGCCAATCAAAACAAGGGAATTTTTTTAATACGATGTTCCAAGCAAATGAGGGAATTTTACTTGGACTTAAAAAGTTATATTCCTTTTTCGATAATAGCAATTTAAATTCCCCTTTTTTTTTTACAACAAAATAAACGAATTGTTAAAGTTTTAAAGTACCAAAAAAATGTCTTTATCTTCCTTGGGTTGTGGGGAACCCCATGGTTCATGTAATATGGTCTAAA
>JBBMOL010002384.1:0-25122 GCA_037954665.1 Laguncularia racemosa | reverse complement strand
ATTTTGTGATATTTTGTGTGTTTTGGGTAATTAAAGATGTAATATTGATTAGGAAAAAAATTAAAATTAAAAATGATTAGGATTTGGAGGTGGTTCAAGCTTAACTGCTTAGAAGACTTTTAAGCAAGGTTTTAAAGGAATTACGATTTTGATTTGGTTTTTAATTGGTTTGTTATTAATTTGTGTTTATTTTTGCTGATCGATGTTCTAGGATATTAATCTTATGATTGGATTAGATAGGTAGATTTAGAAAGGTTTTGATTCAAGTCAACACTTATTTTCTTGAATAGTTGAATTATCCTTCAAAAGTTGACTTTGGTCAAATTAGAGTGGACTTTAGGTAACCTTGTTCAAGTTTTTAAATCCTTTCAGAAATAATTGAGGTTAAGTACTGATTTGTATATAAATTTTGATCAATTTTCGAATTTATTTTCCTAGATAAAATTTAGGGAAAAAAAATGAATCCTTAGATAAGGAGTTTAGTGTGTTATGTGAAATTAATGGTTTCTAACTAAAATTTTTACTGAGTTAAATCCATTAGTTTTATAGAAAGGGGTATCATTAAATCTACATTTTTCTATTTTCCAAGTCTATCCAAAATTATCTTGAAGTTTTAATTCTAATGCATTAAGTCTATTAGTCTTTCAAGGGTATCGAATGGAATACTTAGTTAATGATTTGAGTTGAGTTAGCTGACTTTTGTTGACTCTTTGCTCTAATTAAGTTGACTTAGGTAAACTTATGATATATTGGATTATCTCTAATTTCTAAACTATTCTTGGGTTCATTTGGAGGCATTTCTTAAATGTATCTTTTATCATACCTATTTGATAAGTTTTATTCAATGAATTTTTAGGGAGTTACAGTAGTATAGTCATAATGTCTTTTCCTTTTTATTTTTTAATTTTCCTATAATTTTCTTTTTTTTTTTAATTTTCTAAAATTTTTAGTAGTCTTATTAATTAAATATGACTGTGTCATCCATGTCACCATGAAATTAATACATAAGCAAGCAACATATTGAAAAAGTTGATCCTAGAACTTTTAAAAGGGATAATTTTTTGTGGTATTCATGTTTTGTAGAATTCCCCCCAATGGTAAAGGGACTCTAAAATGGGGTCCTTATGTCTTGGAATTGCTGCTAAGTCCTTAGTTGGGGTGATCTCATGCTTGGGGACCTTTTAAAAAAAGCTCTTATCCTTGCGCATTATTAACCCCATAACATATATTATTTGTTAACCCCTCGATTTTGGCTTGATTACTTGGTCATATTTAAATTTATCAAGGTAGGAGTTCAGTCTATAAGACTGCGTTTAAATATTGTTTAGGGCACTAGGCCCAAAAATCCTATCATTAATTCAAAAAATGCTCAGCCCAAGTTTTAAGCCTAATAGATAATACATAGGTTATTTGGTTCAGTTTAATCCATTTAGGCTAGTGGGTCTATTTAGTTTTATAAAAGAATTGGTCTACTTAATTATCTAATTATCAAATTAGTCTAATAATTATTTATTTTATTATTTTTAATTATTATTGATTAATTATATTATTGGCGAATTGGTGAATATCGATTTACAAGGTATTAAACCAATTAAAAAAAATGAAAAACCAACAGTTGGAAAAGAAATTGGGCCAGTTCGGCTTAAAGGGGTTTAAGTCCACGCCAATTATTTATTAAAATGTTGGTTTGATGAATTTTTTCAATTTTATTTTTGGTTGGTTCAATTGGAAGTGAACTAATATGCTAGAAGCTGAACCAATTTGGGGGATTATTGGACTAGTTCGGTTCATTGGTATGAGATGGTGTCCTTAAAAAAATAATAAAATATATATTATTTAATATTAATTTAATTCTTTTTATTATTATTACTATTACCACCGTTTTTCAATTGATTTATTTTAAACAACGTTTAGTTATCCTCCTTCCATTCCAAGAAGATCAAACAAATTTCAATGTCAATTTTGATTAAAAAAAAAAACTCAATTCCAATTATTGAGCTTAGGTTAATGATCTTGGGTTTTGATGATCATGGACCATCTTTCAACGATTAAAGTTGCTAAAAACATATCAATATTTCAAATTTGGTAGAAAAACAAGTTTAGTTCAATTTGGTGACCAAGAAAAATCTAAATAGATTTTTCTCAAGAACATGATTGAAAATGATTAAATTATAGAATGAACACTCAATAATATCATAGTATTTTTAGGAAAAATTGTATAGCGTTTCGGGGATCAAAAATTCCATATCATAAACTTATTATAACCTAACAATATCTATCAAGAAAAATCAAATTACTCAATAACTAATGGCATTCCAAACTCAATATCAATCATGGCATTAATCATAAATTCATCCCCTGAGCACGTCATTTCCAAGCAATAAGAATTTAAATTTACTTGTTTATTTTCCCACTTCATAACTTTAATTGCATTCCACTTCATATCAAATCTTCAAGCGATATCCAAATTCAATCAAATTATCAAAGCAACCCTTTTAAAAAATCTTTTAAGTCATCAAAATTTTGACACAAGTGCCAAACCGTGAATCACAACATTACGGGGCAACTATTAACTATACTTCACTTTGCTTATTTCTAAGATCACTTATAGACTAATAATTCCAAGCCGTCGACTATCATTCATTCACTAAGAAGCCATCAGGATCAATATGGAATATTCCAACTTAAGCTTCATTTCTCATGTCATGACAACAATTCCGAAGGCCACAACATCGGATTATCATATTTTATTCGATCAATAATTTTTACAACTACTCAATATGATTATCAATAGATTGTTAAGTTTTATCAAGTTACAGATCAATATTCCAGGAGCCCTTATTAAAAACGCATTGAGGCACCCATAAATCATCATTTAATTCAAAGTAAGCAAAAATTACATTACCAACCTTAATAGTTTAAATTGCTCTTGATTTTTATCTTTGAGTAAAAAAAACAAAAAAAAACTCCAATCACACTTAAATTAGGTTTTAATACCCCCAATTAGCATCAACCACTGGAATTACATCTAGTTACTTATCTTATAGAAACGAAGGATTAAACTTCACATATATTAAGCTTAGCTCCAAATTATAAGTGTCTTGAAAAAATTTATCTTACCCTTAAAATTGTAGTCATACTACCCTTTATTGATCCACGAAGGCTGATTCCTCCTCATGATCCTTGATTAAATGATTTTTCAAAAATCGAATTACTATCTTACCAATATAATCTAAAATTTAGCTCATACTCACAAATGATTGATTTACTTACCTAAACTTCTCTTGACCATTGATTCAATGCCTTTAGAGTAATTGGTAGAGCTTCCCTAAAATCACTTGGACCTAGAATTATCAAAAATTAAGACCCTTTAAGCTCTAGAGATCAACCATAGAAAGTAGTGGAGAGGAGAGTGTTTGTCTTTTCTAGCATTTTATTCTAGAAATACTCATCCATTGAAATGCCAACTAAATAGCCATTTACATTTGATTTGATTCTAAAATTTCTTTTATTTTCCTACTAATTGTATGCTAAGCTTATAGGCTCTTTAAAATTTTTAAAAAATCAATTCAGAAAATATCTACGTAGGGTTAAGTAACAAGAATACCCTTAACTATGTACAAAAGCTAAGTTAAGCTGTAATTCTTTTAAGTCCACTAACTTGAGCATCTAGCTATGCAATGATGTTTTTACCCTTACATTAGCCGCTTATGTAAGATGATTTTGGTAATTTAACTCCTTAAATTATTTTTATTTATTTATTTATTTTTATTTTCATTATTTTTCAATATTTTCTTAACATGAATTTTTTTTCTTGGGATATTTAATTTATCTTTGTTATGAGTTTAATTTTAATTGGGGTTTTTCCTTGTTTTCCACATGTATTGGTGTACCTTTGTAGATTACTACAAATTTTTTTTTCCTCATCTAATTTGTTTTCTTGTAGACAAAACAAGGTATCAATTCTCCTCTTACATTTAATTGCTGAAGATTGTCCTCTAGGGTGGCATAGTACTTGCCCTCTTGGGGTTTCTAAAATTTTTACTTTCTCCAATCATTTTCATAGCCCCAAGCTTCCCATGTTTATAAGAAAACCCTTAGTTATTTGTCTAGATGCCAAAGGCTTTTTAAATGGTGACTTTTCAAGGCCAAAACAAACTAAAACCTGCATGCTAAGGAGAACAAATCAAATACGTTCTTACATCCACTTTAATTTAATTGTTGTGCTCAAAAATCAAGTCCTTTTAAGTTATAACCAAACTTAAAAATTAGTTGTTAAGTAATTACCAAGTTTGGTGCTGGGACTTGATTTTGTGGAGCTTTTTCACTTTTAATGGGCGAGATATATAAATCACTAAAATTAAAACAAATAACAAAATACCTCTTCGATATTTGGAATGCACTAAATCACCCAAACCCTACTATAAGAAACTAGCCTAAGACACTAAATGCTATGTGATGAACCTACTATTCCCTAAAAGCATGCAAAATGTAAAGGGAAGGGATAGATGGTAATCGATAGGGGCAATAGACCAATCACAATCATAGGCAACTACTAATAAGGTTCTAAGTATATAGGTTCAAATGCAAGGGTCGAGTGTGTTGCATGCAAACTCTATATTGGGGCCCAAAAAAAAGAAGTGATTGAAAGAGGATGATCAAGAGTGAGTAGGCAGTGAGGAGTAGTAGGTAATTTAAAGTAGGCTCAATGTTTAAAGTGATAGGTAGAGGAGCTATTTGGCATCAAACTCTATTATAGGTGTTAAACAATGAGGTGTTCTCACTAGGTTATTTAATTTGATCTTTTGAGAAGTAATTTTGGCTGAGTAATGATGTTTCTCTCAAAAGTTCTCTCTTTCAAATGGGGAAAGCCTTGAGGTATTTATAGAGTTTAGCCGTTAAAACTCATCCATTGGATGATGACAATGATCAATGGTTGTAAACACATCCTCCGTTAATGGATCCCCACATCGGCAATCTCTTAAGCCTTGACTCATTTAAAGCCTTCTTTAATGTGTGAGCCTTATTAAGAAAGATTGATATTAGATTGACTGATCTAACAACCCTTACTCTAAGCCTATCATACTAAATTCTCCTTAATCATTCCAACGTCATGGCTTAATTCTTTGGGTCTTGTTTCTTAGCCTAAACAGTTAAATTCATTTAATTATTAAGCTTAAGCTCAAAATTGAATTTTAGTCCTCTACCATTTCCCCCCCCTAACCAAAGTCCTTCAAATGAAGTTGAAGGAGTTTAGGCATTAAATAAGCCTTTTGCATGGCTAAAGCATTACCTAGTGCATGCTTGCTTATAGAATAACTGCATTGATGTTCAAAATGTACTCGTATAATTGAGAATCTTACTTTCTTGGTGGTTCAATATGGAAACTTAGTGCTAGCGCTACAAAGTAATTAAAATTTCATTAGCACACAAACTTATAGCACATTTCAATTGTGCGTTAGTGTAGCTATTTGTATTGCCTCAAGGTAATTTGCCTTCATTTTATTCATGCAAAGCATTTGTCATGTTAAGTTAGCTTCATTTTATTTGCACATGTCTTTATTAAATAGTTTAGTTGCATCCAACTTACTGGCATTAGACTTCATAAATGACTTGCTTCTTAAATTGGAACTTTAGTACGAACAACACAATCGAATCATGGCTTGATTTTACTATTTTTGCTAAACCATAGATTGCGCTATGCACCTTTCACTTCATTGAAGGTGACTATTTCCTATATTAATCAAAGTTATTCTTTTCATCTTTCCATTACATGAACAATTCATATATGCATGGATAATCCAAATTTGAATAATGGACCCATTAAAAAGAAAGTATTGGGAGAGACATTTGAAATAAAGCTCTTTCTCTGGATATTCAATCAACTTAAAACATTGTAAAGCTTGATTTATCTCTCTTTTCCCCTTTTTAGTTGACATTTAAGCTTGATAATAGAAGAGAATAGAAAATTGATATCAAATCTATCCAACTACCTTAGGCCCATGGTAAGAGCACCTATTGATTCTATAATATAGTGGATATTAATATCGAGTATTAATCCCATAGGGACTACAATTATTAGTAATTACGATTATTAGTAATTACCCTTTCTGATTACTAATTTGAAAAATCTAGTGGAGTGAATAAGATCATATTAATAAGTAAACTAAAGAAAATAATAATTATTAAAAGTGTACTCAGTATTGAATGACCCTATCATTACTAATATAATTAACTAATTATTATTTAATTTCATTATTTTATTTCTTAGATTGTAGGAATTCCTAATTTGAACGAATAACTCTCTCGAATCTACTAATTCCTAATCTAGATTACTAACTGGAATCTCTTCCAATTTAAACCCAAGAATCGCATTACATTCGATGTTTGAACTCACTATTAGGTTTGACCTAAATCCGAAAGATTTATGTCGTCCTACCTTTAGGATTGTATGCAACTCCTAATTTGCTAGATCTATTCTAATATAGGATATCCTGATATTTATATAAGAAATCAAACATCAAACTAATACACTGGCAATATTAATTTCAAAACAATGATGAACATATAATTGGATCATAAGTATAACAATAATTTCATTAAATAATAAACTAGAAATCACATGTCCATTCTAGGGTTCATCATACCTTGAATACAAAAGAAAATTTAAGCTAGCAATATATTAAATTTAAAAAGTGATAATATTAAAAAGAGTGCATAAAGAAGAGTATCGAATAAACAATAATATTAAAATCTATCACTATGCTATTATTACTCTAAAACTCTCATTTAGCTAGAAATTCAAACTCCTTATATAGCATTAGTCATTGCCCAACTAGGAAAGTTTTAGTTTCCCAAAGAAAACCTAAATCTTCATAAATTAGGAATATTACTTCAATAGGTAGTAATGGCTTGTCCAAACTTTAGGAAACTTAATTACTCTTGAGGGAAAACAAATCTTCATAATAAATTGTTCTTTTGGAAAGTAAAATTGAGCTTGGAAATCAAATTTAGAAAGTTGAATTTTAGCTTTGCATGGTCATAGCACTGTCGTGTTATCGCTCGTATACCATTCTGTTTTAAAGATACTTAAAAAATTACCTTCAACACACCCTCTGACTAGGTGAGTTTTGCCCATATACTTTTACATGGCTACTTCGAAATTGCTTTGTCTATTTTATTCTACATGGCCTTAGACACAACCATGCTCTTCACCATGACATGCTTCCTAATCTTGAAAAGTTGATATTTTTGCTTCAAATTTCACGTAATTCTTATATTAAATCTTTAAATTAAATTTCAAAACTCTGAAATCAAATTAAAGAGTGATTAAGTGCAATATCTACCCAAAAATTTATAAGAATTAAATAAAGATTATTATAAATATTATAATTAATAAGTACTTTATACATTGATCAAATTTCCCCCACACTTAAACTTTTACTTATTCACAAGCAAAGAAAAACCCTTTTAAAAGATCAAGGACAATTTTTTTTTCTTTACTTAACCATACCTTAGATAACAATCACTAAATTTGTTTTTAAAACAAATTGCATTCATGATAAAATTTTTTATCATAAACATCCTTTTTACCTAATCTGTTTAGTGTACTATAATACTAAAATTTCAAAGTTCAAAAGTTAATTATTCAATACCAAAATTTTCATGCCATTTGGGACAAAAATGTATAAACCCAAAACCGTACAAAGTATTATCCAATTGGGAAGAAGGTTTTCAAATCTTGTCCACTTAGCTAGGTATATACTTCCCTTTTTCATCCTTAAGTATCAGGGACATCTAAAAAAAGTTTTTCTCCATTTATCTCTTGAAAATTCTTTCTTAATACTTATAATTACTAGGAGAGTTTTTTTTTTTTTATTGCATGGAGTAATTTAATTGATCAGTAAGTGTCAAACTAAACAATCTTAGGCCTTAGGTTTTAAGATACCCCTTCAAACCTCCATTAACTTCATTACTTATTTCAATTAGTTTAGTTTTCTTGACTTTTCTCTTACTCATGTAGCAAGATTTAGACCCATGATCCTGAGCTCGTCACTCAAGTCAACAGGTGGTTTTCCCTTAAGGTAACCGCAAGTTTAATTGCTTGAGTCAACATGGCTACTACTTTAACTTTATTTATTTTATTTATCTTATATCCTAGCTTTTAATTTTATAGGAAGAAGCTTCAAAAGAATATTTTGTTAATTCAATTATTCGAGATCCCCAATACTCATAAGAAATTTTAAGAGATAGGTATATATCAAAGTAAGTTTAAAAACTTTTAATTCCCAATCTTAGATTAGTAATATTATTCTAATCTAGAGTGCAACACCCCGAAACCTTGGGGTGTGCTTTCTGTCACCCTGTGCCCTTATTCATAAGAACACATTAAGGCTCTAAAAACAACTCTGATATTTTAACCTGTAAACTCTTATCTAAAAACATTCCATTTCATTCTAAAATTTCAAAATAATTTCATAAACTTTCAAACATCTAATGTATTGAAAAGCTTTGAATTTCTAAAATAACTTTTTTCAAAAGTAATGTCTATTATAGTTAAATAACATAATTCTTAAAGTCTTAATCACCCTAATAGTAATGGTATCGTCATCTTCCTCTCTATGTGGTTTACCCAAACCAAGTTTTTTTCTAGGTTATCATCTCCCTTAACACTTGCATAAAAAAAAAAATCCCCCGAAAAAGGGCGACCCTTTAAAGCTAGTAGTATAACACAAACACACATACATGAACAAACAAAAAAATAATTATCAATGCATTTGCAAATACTTAAACACATGCACCATTTCACGATACAATTTATGTCCAAAAGCAACAACAGGGTATCAGGGCCCCCTTTAAAACATATTACACACTGGAACATGACAAGGTGATGGGAATCCCAAATACGGGCCCCACCCCCATGATCCCTTAACCCTTAAACCTAGTGATGAAAATTCCCATATAGGCCCCTACACCCATGTTCACTTAAAAACACTTAATCTTAGTGATGAGATCACCCCTATGGGCCCCACACCCATGTCACTTAATCCTCTTAACCCCAAATTCAGCCTAGATCATTTCCAAGCACGACTCCATTAGGGGCAACATCAACTGGATCATTGGGGGGCTCTCTAAGGATCTGCCACTATAAGCCCTTTGGCGAGCGAAGCACATACAACATACAACTTAAACCCCTTAAGCCAATTCATTCAAATTAACAATTTCAACACATATACTACTTAGCAAGCATAGAACAACAACAAGTTATACATACCTTGAATCCTAGCTTAAGCACTTCTAGTCTTAGGGCTTAAGCTAAAATTTTTAAAACTATCAACATCAACAATTCTTTTTAGTACTAATTATGGTTAATATCATTCTTAACTCTCTTAATCATAATCATTTATTTATCTAAGGTTTTACTAGCTATCTAGGTTGCGTGGAAAATTAGCTTAATTAGAAGTTAAATGGATATATAATTAAATTATATTTTATTTAACACAGCTAGTTGGGAGCCGTGTAGCTCAAATGGCTGGAGCATGACCATGTAAAGGGTCATGTATCTTTTGGTGTAAGGTTTCATTCAATACGGTCGAAACACGACCAGTTAGGAGGTTTTTTTCCTTTTATTTAACTTTGTCGAAACATGCCCGTGTTGGGGGGCCCATGTATTCTCGACATAGCTTTTGAATTCAACATGGTCAAAATTTTGACCTTGTTGGTTATGACCTTGTTGGGAAGCGTTTTATCTCTTAGCCAATTCCTTTGAACCCCAATTCTTTTACTCTAATTCTCCTAAACTTGCTTCTTTTTATCCCCGGACTTGATTAAATCTCTAAAAATGAAAAATACTCCTCAATTAACTTTAAGTTATATTACTTACTTTCGAACTCCTGTGTATTAATCCTTGACAAGGAATTCCTTGCTCTTAACTTTTCCCTCTTCAATCCTATTATGTTGACATCATGTGACAATGAGTTTTTCCCCTCAATTTTTTTGTAATGCCCTTTTCTAGTGATTAAAAAAATTTCTTTACATGGTACTTCTGAATTAAGTGTCAGTAAATTCCTTTAATTGCCTTAGGGCTCTCGTAGAGAGCATCTGTCCTTTTTGGCTTCTGTTTCACTGCTCAAAATGACAAAGGGACTCTCTAGGTAAAATTTGGGGTATTTATACTTTTGTGTATAATGTCCAAATTACCCTCGAATTTTATAAATTCCAAGCCATATCCTTAGCTCTTTGTGATAATATATTCATTAAAAATAAATAAAAATTTTGGTATTGCATTTCTTCCCCTTATAAAACTTTTATCTCAAAAGTACCTGATTTTGGAAGGTTTGATACTTCTTCTCCTTTTTTGCTTCCAATTCCCATGTCGCTTCCTTTTGTTTGGTTAGTCCACTGCACTTTAAACATAAGGAGCTTATTTTCCGTCTTAATATTGTTTTCCCTTTGTAACTAAAATTTGATTGGCCTTTCCATAGACATTAGGCTTAAAGCCACCCATTTGACCTGAGTTAGTTACATACTTCCTTAGCATGAATGCATGGAATATATCATGTATCTAGCTAAATTTGGTGGAAAAGCTAACCTATAAGTACTATGCTATTCTTTTAGGTCTCAAATGGGTTTATATACCTTAGGTTTAGCTTTCTCTTAACTGAATCTGATCAAATCATTTTGTTGGAGAAATACTCAACAAGACCTTATCTCCGATTGAAATTTAAAGGGTATCTTCTCTTGTCTACATTTGTGTTTTTGTCAAAGACTAGGTTAAACTGTATTCTCTGTTTATTAGTTTCACCTTATCTATTGCTTCTTGTACTTACTTTAGCCCCATCATTTGTCTTTCTCCCACTTTATCCTAGTGTAGTGGGGATCTGAAACCCTTTTCCATAAAGAGTTCATATGGAGCTACCTAAAAGGTTGCCTTGTAACTATTATTTACGCAAAACTCCCCAGAGGTATATGCTCATTCCCAAATTTTTTCCAAAAAACTAAGCATTTGCTTTAAGCAAATCTTTTGTATTTGTATGTCCTTTAGTTTGATATCTATCTGTGGGTGAAAAACTATGTTGAAAAATATAGTTTAGTGCCCCTTTCTTTATGTAAGCTATCTAGATTTCTCACAAATTGTGTCTCTATCAAAGTGTTGTCTTTAGCACTCAGGTTTAAACTATCTCCTATATGTATTTTAAAGCCAGTTTCTCCAACTTGTATCTACTCTGATAGGTATAAAATAAGCAAAACTTAGTCAATCTGTCCACTATAACTAAAGTACATCCTACTTCCCCCCGGTGCTTAGGAGGGCTATAATAAAGTCCATTATTCATGCCCCCATTTCCACTTCGGTACTAGAAGAGATTGTAATTCTCTAGCTAGTCTTGTTATTCAATTCTAATCTGTAGCTTGTGAGGCATCTGGCTACTATTAAACTATTGTTCTCTTCATGTTTCCCCACTAATAAAAACTCTTTAAGTCTTATACATTTTGGTACTTTAGGGTATATTGTGTAGGTAGAGAACGGCCTCTTTAAATTTATCTCCCTTTTCAATTCTGCACCTTTGGCGAAATAGTTCTTTTTGGTTCTTAAGGTCCCTTCTGCTCCAAGTTGAATTATGGAGTCTTGCTTTATTTCATTTTTCTCTTGACCTCTTGAATGTCTTTTTTTTCTATTCAACCAGCTTTAATTTGTGTATTATTGTTACCTATATTCTTAAGGTAGCTTTTGCTCCCACTTTTTTGTTAAAATTTTTCTAGCTCTAATTTGCTCATGTTTTTTAATAACCCCTTTTGTGAAGTGATGAGAGTGACTATATTGCCTTGTTTCTTTCTACTAAGTTATCTGCCACCACATTGGCTTTTTGGGATGGTATTGTATCTCTAGGTCGTAATCCTTGATTAACTCTAACCATCTCTATTGTCTCATATTTAACTTTTTTTGCGTAAATATATATTTCAGCTTTGTGGTCAGTGAAAATTTTGCACCTTTCTCCATTAAATAATGCCTTCATAGCTTCAGCTAATAATACAATGCCAATTTTAAGTTTATGAGTTAGGTAGTTCTTTTCATATGGCTTCAGCTGTCAAGGGAAACATAAGTTATTACTTTTATAAATTAATTCAATACATACCCCAACCCTTGAACTAAGGCATCACTATACACTGTAAAATCTTCTCCACTCTTAGGTAAGGTCAACTGTGCTAACACAAGCTTCTCTTTGGCATAGGGAAACTGGCTTCACATCTATCATCCATTCGAATTTCACATTCTTATTTGTCAATTTTGTGAGAAGGAGTTGCTTTTTTGAAAACTTTCTACAAATCTCTATAATAGCTCTGCTAAACCCTAGGAAGCTTCTTACCTCTAAAATTGTCTTCAGTCTTTGCCAGTCTACTATTGCACTCCCCTTTTTTGGGTCCATAGATTATTCATCTCTATTAACCACATGACCCAAGAAAACTACTGTTCCAACTAGAATTCACATTTAATGAATTTGGCATACAACTTTTCATCTTGAAACCTACCATTACCAATCTCAAGTGTTCTTCATGCTCCTTAGTTCTTTTAGATTTACATTAGGTTCATCTTAAAGATGATTACAAATTTATCTAGAAAATCCTTGAAGAATTATTCATTAAATCCATGAATACAACTGGTGCATTTGTTAGTCTAAAGGGCATTATCGGAAAACTCGTAATGCCTAATTAGTCTTAAATGTTGTTTTCTAGATGTCTTCTTCTTTAATTCTTTGTTGATGGTAGTTTGATCTTAGGTTACTTAGAGAACCTAAGCTCCTGCAATTGGTCAAACAAGTATCTATTTGGGGAGGATACTTGTTCTTTAATATGCCCTTGTTTAATTCTCTGTAGTCTATACAGAGTCTCAAGCTTCCATCTTTCGTTGTTAAGTTCACTAATTTAGTTTTGATGTTAACAAAAGAGGAATATGTGTAAGTATGTTTGAGCTGTCAGAAGTTGTTTCAGAAGTAGTAAGTGAATTTTTCTAATTGAACAAAGAGACAGAAGCTTGTTCAGAACCTTCAAAGGTGTTATACAGACTATTTTTGTTCTGACAGAAGGTATTTCAGAAGTTGTGTAGTGTACCCGTATTTTCTCGTGTTAACCTTTCAGAAGCACTTTTAGAACCTTTTACAACAGGAGAACATTTAAACAGGTTTGTTTCAGAAGTACTTTCAGAACCTTTAACAGGAGAACATTTGACAGGTTTGTTTTTGAAGTCTTTTAGAACCTTCATGCCTGTCATGAATTTTTTTCAGATTTCGTTCTAATTTTTGTATCGATGGTTTTTTAATAAATCTAAAGGGCCCTTTGCTCCATGGGGTCAAGTATATTTGGGTTATATACTTGATGTGTTTTACTAAAGTTGGATTTTTATATCTTTGGGGTTTTTAATTTACATAAAGTTTTACAAGATTTTATTCAAAGATTTTATTTATGATAAAGTGAGATCATATAAGATTTACAGGTTTTATAAAGATTTAAATCTAGATATTTGTGTATATTTTAGGAGATCCAACAGTTAAAAAAGATATGATAAGAAATATGGTTGTTACATAAAGTATGGTTCCACAATATATGGGAATCTTCAACAAACTTGATCCAAGGAATATCCCCAAAGAAGATCTCGGTCAAAATGATTTATCAAGCTTATCCTATAAAAAATATCACAGAATGCATAATTTTCTCTAACAAGTTCAAACTTATTCTTGAAATACAAAATTTCAAAAATTTAAATTCAGCTTGTCACGTGGAACTCAATGAACTTTACATTCCCCAAAACAAAGTAACGTTATGCCCTCTACATAAAAGGAATGTTCAGTTCAAATTTAAAAAGAAGAGAGAACGTTCTTCTTAGAATAAAGCCATGGAAAAGTTAAAAAAAAGCTCATACATCTTAGGTGCAAAAAATTTTCTTACATATACGTGTGATCCAATTTATAGAGGAAAATTTGATTTTCCCTCATTGTTTTTGTGATTTCTTTCTTGTATAAGGAATTGAGAGTTGTTTCATCACTATAGTTTGAGTTATTAGCTTAGTGAAGAAGCTAGAGGAGACTCAGGAGTGAGACTTCCCCTTGAAGGGCTTTTTTTTGTTACTTTCAATTTGATTGATATAGTGAAACACAACCGGTAAAGATAACTGAGACCCCGACGTGGAGCTGGAAGAGAGGACTGACGGTTGAGGCAGAACCTCTTAAATCTTTGAGCATTTTATTCTTCTCTACTCATTTTATTTATTGCACATTATTTTTTTTTCTTTTTTGTTGCTCACGTCATTTTGTTAGTCAAGAGTTTTTGGATGATTTGCAAAAATTTGAAATTTTAAATGATTAATCAATTCACCCCCCTCTTGATTAATCTATTAGGACCAAAAATTGGTATAAGGCGGGGACTCATTTATTTTGAGGGATCCAAAATGGTTGAAAATAATGTTGCAATTAATCGAGCTCCTTACTTCGATGGCTCAAACTTTTCATATTGGAAGATGCACATGGAAACTTATATTAAAGCTAATGATTATGATTCATGGTAGGTTATTTCACTTGGGGAAAATGTGATCACCATGAATGGAAATTCGACCTTCTCAGATTCCGAGAGAAGATTATTGAGAAGAATAACAAAAGCAAAAAAATCTGTTGCTGACTACTATTGCTCCATCGGAGTTCTATTTGATATCATCGTGTGAAAAGTGCAAAGGAGATTTAGAATATCCTACCCGATACATTTGAAGGGACTGTACCATCAAGGAAACCAAAGGGATAAATGTTTTAATTCACAGTATGAATTATTTAAGTTTAAGTCTAATGAAGATGTCAAAGATGCTTTTAACAGGTTTATAGCTATTACAAATGAGCTTGATTCACTTGGAAAGAAACTTTCAGATCCAGATTTGTGAGGAAAATGCTAAGGATATTGCCCCATTTGGGATGCAAAAGAAAACAGCTATAGAAGAAGCTCAAGACCTAAACAAGCTAACTCTCAGTCAATTGAGAGAAAAGCTCATGGCATATGAGTTCACATAAAAACCACAAAAAGAGGAGAAGACAGCACCAAAGGAATTACGTTTAAAGTAAGGAAATAAAAGCAAAAATAAAAATGAAACAGATAAAAGCGACGAGGGGAAAAATAAGAGGACATCAGTCTTCTAGCACGTAGACTAAAACAGGTTTCTCAAGAAGCAAAGAGGTAAGAAATTTAGTGTTTTCAAGAAAATTTACTAAATTATAAGCAAAATGATGCAGGAAAAGCTTATGAGAAAGAAAAGAAGAAAGAGAAAAGGGAGATTCAATGTTATGAATGCAAAAAGCCGGGGACACATCAAATATGAATGTCTAACACTAATCAAGAAAAGGGAAAAATTATAAAAGAAAAGTCGTGCAATGCTAGCAACGTGGTTTTGATTAGAGGACACTAAACAAATTCAGAAGAAGAAGAGGATGAGGCAAATCTTTGTCTAATGGTAGTTCTAAGGTACACTCTCAATTTGATGAAGATGTAACTGATATGACATGCTAGCAGAAATGAGTAAGTTATTAAAGGCATTAAAAAGGGCTGATACAAAATTGGCTAAGTATGAAATGAAAAAAAAGCTCTTAAGAATGAAAATGAAGCTTAAAACAAACAAATACTTGCTTGCTGATGAAAATGATATCCTGAAACAGAAAATGAATCATGCATGTGGTATTGAAAAATTAAAAATAGAAAATCTTCTACTTGAAGTAGAAAAAAGTGAAAAGAAGGTAAAGATTGATGATCTATCCAATTCGTTGAAGATTACCTTTAAGAAATTTGATGAAAGTGATAAGAAATTGCTATTTTAAATTTCTTCACAAGATTTTCAAATGAAAAACATGGATTGGATATGAGCATGGTTCGAGTTCAAAATCAAATCAAATACAGTTTTTGTTAAGGCTAAACAAGTCTTAAGTGATGAATCCAACAGCAAAAAGTACATTTCAAATACAAATAATGTTAAAGGAAGAAATACCAGAGACTTTTACAGAAGAAATTTTCTGATAAGAGGTATCCCCCACAATGGGTACTACAGAAAGCAATACCAGAAGTTTTAACAAAAGTTATACAAACCAGAATTTCAAGAAAACAGGTAAATGCAGGTACAGGAATATTAATTTTATGCATGTTTCTTTGTTTAAATTTGGTCACATTGAGAAATTCTGCTTTTATAAAAGAAATAAGTCAGTAGTCAACAAGTAAATCAAAGAAATCAAATGAGTTATCTTTTGAAGGGCCCAAATTCGTTTGGGTTTCCCTAAAAGGATTTAAATTCCCTTTTTATTTGTACAAGAACATGAAGCTAAAATAAGAGGAAACATGGTATTTGGATAGTGGATGTTTAGACATATGATTGGAGATGCTTCAATTTTCAATAGCAAAACTTGGGAAGAAAAACGATATGTAAAGTTTGGGTGGTAGTGAGGTAAAATAATTGCCCTGGAATGATTGGTATGCCTACTTTTCTCTTTGGGAAATGTATATCTTGTGCAGGCTTGAAAATTAATCTACTTAGTTTTAGTCAGTTAGTGATAAAGGTTTAAAAATGATTTTTGATCAAGATAAGTGCTATGCTTTTAATGAAAATAATGAAAGATTATTTGAGGAATTAGAAAAGAAATATCTATATCATAAAACCAACTAAAATCGATAATGCTTATTTTTTAAATTTTCCCTTGAATGTCATGTTTTTGTTGGGGCATAAAAGACTAGGACATGTTAATTTAATCATTTCGAAAAATTATCTAAAAGGATATTATTAAAGGATTGCCTAAAAAAATATTAAAAAAGATGTGAAATGGTGATACTTGCTTAAAGAATAAAATGGTTTCTGTCTCTCATAAAAGTAAAAATATAATCTCAACTAAGGACCACTTGAATTATTGCATCTTGATCTTTTTGGACCTACTAGAGTTTAAGCATGGGTGGAAGCAAATATGGACTTGTTATTGTTGATGTTTTTTTCAAGATACATTGGGTTATATTCTTGCGACACAAAAGAGATACCTTTGATTCTTTTCAAAAATTTGCAAAACAAATACAAAATGAAAAGGGAGTTTCCATATTAGTCTTCGAATGATCATGGAACAGAATTTCAAATTGCAAGTTTTTTAAATTTTTGTGAAGAACATGGTATATCTCACAATTTCTCAGTCCATACACTCCTCAACAAAATGGAGTAGTGGAACGCAAGAATAGAACATTACAAGAGATGACTAGATCTATGTTAAATGAAAGTGCATTGCTAAGTATTTTTGGGCAGAAGCAGTTTCTACAGCTTGCTATATCATCAATAGAGTTTTCATTCGACCCATGACATCAAAGACTGCTTATGAAATGTTTCGAGGTTAAGAAACTAACGTTTCATATTTTTCATATCTTTAGGTTTTAAATGTTTTGTGAAAAAGAATCCTCTCACCTGGTAAGTTGATTGAAACATTTGAAGAAGCTATTTTCTTAGGATATTCTCTAAATAGTCTGTTATCATGTTTTCAATAGATCATCAAAAAACTATTAAAGAATCAATAAATGTTAAATTTATTGAGGATTTAAAGGATGTTGATTCTGATGAAAAAAAGGGGACTCCAATCCTAAAGCAGAAGCTAGTTCAGACCTAAGTCAGAAGCACTACTGTTAACACTCGAGGATTGGTGTCTAGAACCTATTTCAGAGGCAAACACAGAAGGTACTTCAGAAGTTGTAAGATCTGAACAAGAAGCTTCTAGAGCTTGGAGGTAAAAGTCTGCACATCCTTTGTTTAAAAATAATGGGGTAATGTTCAATCTGGTGTTAAACAAAAGCTAATTTCCCAAAATTTGAAAATCATTTTGTGTTGTTATCTGAAATTGAACCTAGTAATATGGAAGAAGCTTTAAATGATGATATTGGATTATCTCTATGCAAGAAGAATTAATCAATTTAAAAGGGAAACAATGTATGGAACTTATTTCCTAGACCTAGAGGAAAGTCTTTTAATTGGAACTAAATGGGTGTTTAAAAATAAATTAGATGAAGATGATAAAATTTAAGAAATAAAGCAAGATTAAAGTAGCTAAAGGTTATTCAAGAAGAAGGAAAAGATTTTGATGAAACATATGCACTGTTGCTAGACTAGAAGCAATACGATTGATGTTTGCATATGCATCTTATAAGGATTTTAAAGTTTTTCAATGGATGTAAAAAGTGCATTTTTAAAAGGTTTTATAAGGAAGAAATTTATGTTTGAACAACCACCTGGTTTTGAAGATCCTTTCAAATTGATTATGTTTTTAAATTTAAATAAAGCGCTATATGGTTTGAAACAAGCTCCAAGGTTGGTATGAAGATTGAGTATGTTTTTTATCTCTAAAGGTTTTCATAGGGAAAAGTTAACACCACTTTATTCTTGAAAACTTTTGATAATGTTATCTTGGTTGTGCAAATATGTGGATGATTTTCTTTAGATCTACTAAAGAATTGTTGTGTCAAGAATTTGCTGAGACCTGTAGGCAGAATTTGAATGTCAAAGATGGGAGAATTGCATTCTTTTTGGGCTTCAAATAAAATAAACAAAAGAAGGAATTTTTGTTCATCAGAAAAATACACAAAATAAATATTGAAGAAATTTGGATATGATGGCTGCAAAAAGGTTACAACACTATGAGTACTTTCAACAAGGTTAGACTCTGACTCAAATGGAAAAGAAGGGAAGTGAGAAACTTTATAGGAGCCTCATAGGTTCTTTATTGTACTTGACTGATTTAAGACCTAATATTTTGTTTAGTGTGTGTTTGTGTGCTAGATTTCAAGCTGCACCAACAGAAATTCATTTTATCAATGTAAAGCAAATTTTCAAATACCTAGTTAATACTTCAAATTTGGGCATTGGTATCCTAAAAATCAAAATTTTGATTTAATAGGATATTTTGATGCAGTTATGCTGGTTGTAAAATTGATAGAAAAAGAATCTGGTACTTTTTCAATTCCTAGGTGATTTAAAATTTAATTTCCCGGTCTTTTAAAAAACAAAATTTTGCTGCCCTATCCATAGCTAAAGTTGAATATGTTTCTATTGGTAATTGTTGTGCACAAGTTTTATGGATAAAAAAATAATTGAATCATTACGGAATAAATTTTAAAAAACTTGCCAATTAAATGTGACAACACGGTGCAATAAATTGACAAAAAATCCAGTGTATCATTCTAGGTTTAAAGCATATAGAAATTAAACATCATTTTATTTGAGATCATGTGCACCAAAGGAGATTAAATGTTGAATTTTTGCCAACCCAAAATAAAAATTTTCAAAAATCTTTACTAAACCTCTTGAAAAGGTAAAATTTTAATCTATTAGAATAAATTGGGAATTTGTAACCCCTTTTTGAAAATTTTTCCCTCGAAATTTTTAATCTTTGAAAATCTTTATTTATTAATATTATATATATTCTTTCTCTTCTTTCGTTTTTTCTTTATTTTTTTTTTCTCTCGCAACCTGCTCTCTCTCTTCTATTTTCCTTTTCTCTCATTGTGACTCCAAAGGCGCCCAAATCCTCAGAAAATCTCAAACAAAAATCCTTCAAAAAAAAACCCTCCAACAAGCCTTTAGTGATTTGATGAATCTTCAGATTCTTCGGAAAAACCTCAAGAACCTTCAATGGAGGGGAATCCAAGTACCCCTGACTCCGAATCTGTCATCGGTTCCAAGAAAATTTCCAAAAGAAAAGGGTTGCATCATCATCAAAGAAAAGAAAAAGGTTATCAAGAAACCTCTCCCCCTAAGAAATCAACAAGAAGCAAACAAAACAAAGGAATGTACCAAGTTGAAACCTCAATTTTGAAATCTCTTCAAAGGAAGAAAAACGAGGTGTGTCATTGTAGTTTTTTTTTTTGGATTTTTAAATTTTTTTACAAGTAATGGCTTTTACTAGAATGAACTCTTAGACCCATAGGAAAGCATGGAACTATGCTTATTCAAGTTCTAGTTTATGGCGAGTGCGTGAAAGAATTTTATGGAAATTTAAATCTTTCGGAAGGGCATGTTTTAGTTTTCAGGGTATGTGATCAAGAATTACAATTTCTAGGGATATGTAATTAAATTTTACACTTGCTGATGTAAATGATGATGTAGAGATTACAAACCTGCTTAGGAATGATCTTTTTGCTGATTAATGGAGGTTTACAAATGGATTATGGGAAGGAGGCAATGGTTATTGTTTTTGAGTTGTTTCCTCGAATATACACAAATTATTGTTAAATGTATATGTCCAAGGAAGGGCAGTTCTACTTCATGTCTATGAACATGCTCAAAAACATTATGCAATGATTAATAGAAGAAAGCGGACATGGTTCTAGAGTCATTGATCAATATGGCGAAATAGAGAAAGTTGTATTTTGGAATGTTCTCATGCGGTGTTTGTATTTTAAAGGAATTGTTTTGCCTACCCGCTCTTCTAAACTATTAAGTTAATGAGGGGTAGGTAAGAAAGTTTTCTATATGTCGATATTTGTTAAAGATTGTTTGTGGTATGCGAATGTGGTGCACACTTTGTCCATCAAAGACATATGAAAGGAAATTTTTCTTTTGGAACTTCTTCGATAACTGTTCAAGAAGGAGGTTTAGAACCTAGTTCAGAACCTAGAAACAGAGTTTGGGAAACACATTCTAGAAAGCAAACCACATGATTCTGAGGCTGGAAAAAGTGGAACAAAAGAAGCTCATCCCAAAGTTGACTGGGACAATGAAGAGTGTTATGTGGAGAAGCCTTGAAAATGAGTATTAGATTTAGTTAAGATAGCTTTGACAGATGAAATCTCGGTTTTTCACGGTTGTTTAAGAGATTTGAAGCGTGGAGTTACAAGTTAAAAAAAATTCTGATACTCTTTCTGACATTAAGAAAAACTTTTGAGAAAAAGTCACTGATATCCATCACTATAGAATTCTCTATGATGAGTTTGTGAGAGAGTCAGCAAGTCTATCCCAAAAATGTGATGCTTTTTACAAGTTTGTCTCTCAAGTAGGAAGATAGGAGATTCAGTCACTAACTCTTTCAGACTTTGGACTCCAAGACAGATAAAACAAACCCATTCTGTCACAAGTCTTCATGGAGAAATCAAGCTGTTTTATCCACCAAATTTCTAGATTATGTTTGTCTGGTGCACATTCCATGACTTGGATACTTCACTAAAAAAACTTTCCTCTACCAAACCTTTTCCCCCACTTCCTTACCTCTTGAGTTACAAGATCCAAAATTCTTAGTTCTTATCTTAATTTTCCTGTTTTGACCAAATTGTGAAAGGACCACTTTTATTTTTGTTATGCATAGATTAAGGGGGAGTTATCCCTTTTTTCTGTTAAAAAAAAAGGGGGGGAATGGTACTACAGAGAATTCAATAGAATTCAATGCTGCTTTTATTAATAGTTCTATTGTATTTATGATGCTTTTGTTATGAATATATGTTTGCTTGAACATGAAAGTTGTTTCTATTTTGTTTATTAATGGTGTTTTGTTATCATCAAAAGGGGGAGAATGTTAAGGGTTTTTAATTTAGTTTTGATGTTAACAAAAAAGGGGAAAAATGTGTAACGTATGTTTGAGCTTATAGAAGTTGTTTCAGAAAGTTTGCGAATTTTTCTAAATTGAACAAGAGACAGAAGTTGTTCAGAACCTTTAAAGGTGTTATATAGACTATTTTTGTTCTGACAGAAGGTATTTCAGAAGTTGTGTAGTGTATCCGTAGTTCTCGTGTTTAAACCTTTTAGAAGCACTTTCAGAACCTTTACAACAGGAGAACAGTTGACAGGTTTGTTTCAGAAGCACTTTCAGAAAACCCTTTACAACAGGAGAAAAAGTTGAAGGTTTGCTTCAGAAGTTCTTTCAAAACCTTCCCATGCCCGTCATGAATTTTTTCCAGATTTCGTTTAGTTTTTGTATCGATGGTTTTTAATAAATCTCAAGGCCTAGCTCCCCGTGTCAAGTATTTTTTAGGTAATATACTTGATGTGTTTTTACTAAAGTGTGATTTTATATCATGGGGTTTTTTAAATTTTCATAAAGCTTTTACAAGATTTTATTCAAAGTTTTATTTTATCATAAAGTGAGACCATATAAGATTTACAGGTTTATCAAGAAGTTTTTAAAATTAGAATTTTGTGCTTTATTTTGGGAGATCCAGTAGTTACAAAGATAAGAATAAGAAATATGGTTGTTACATGAAGATATGGTTCCACAATATATGGGATATCAAGAAAAGGTTCCATAAGTGAGGAATATCTTCAACAAACATGATCCAAGGGAAAATCTTCAAAGAAGATTCGGTTCAAATGATTTATCCCAAACTTATCCTCATAAAAAATATCACGGAATGCAAATTTTCTCCAACAAGTTCAACTTATTTTTGAAATAAAAATTTCAAAAATAAATTCAAGCTTGTCACGAGGAAACTCCATGAACATTACATTTTCCAACAAAGTAACCGTTATGTCCTCTACATAAAAGGAATGTTCAGTTGAAATAAAAGAAGAGAGAACGTTTTCTTAGAATCAAGCACATGGAAAAAATTAAAAAAAGGTCATACAACTTTAGGGCAAATATGTTTCTTACTATACGTGTGATCCAATTTATAGAGGAAATTTGATATTCCTCATTGTTATTGTGATTCCTTTCTTGTATAAGGAATTGAGAGTTGTTTATCACTGTAGTTTGAGTGATTTTGCTTAGTGAAGAAGCTAGAGAGACTCAGTAGTGAGGCTTCACCTTGAAGAGGCTTATTTTGTATAATTTCAATTTGATTTATTAGTGAAACACAACCGGTAAAGATAAAATGGGACCCGACGTGGAGCTGGAAGGAGGACCCCACGCTCGAGGCGGAACCCTATAAATCTCTGAGCGTTTTATTCCTTTTCTACTCATTTTATTTATTGCAAAATATTTTTTTTCATTTTGTTGCTCACGTCATTTTGTTAGTCAAGAGATTTTGGATGATTTGCAAAAATTGAAATTTTAAGTGATTAATCAAATTTACCCCCCCCTTGATTAATCTAATTGGGACCAACTTCTTCTATAAACAACACTGGTGCACTCCAAATTAAAGACACTAGGTCTTATTAAACTCTTATTTGTAGCTCCCGTAACTGTTTCCTCAATTTTCTAAATTTCCCCTGATGCCATCCCGTAGATGGTTTTGATATAGGTATTATACCCTCTACCCAAATCAAAATTTAATTCTATTTCTTTAGCTAGGGTAAACCAGGAAGATCTTTTTAGAAACATATCAAGAAATTCTCTCACAAACAGTTTCTCCTTCCATTTTAACTTCTTCACTAGTTTCAATGATATAGTTGCTAGTACACTTTTTCCTACATCTTCATAGTGGGTAATTTTATGGGTATCTTATGCTTCTAACTTTTTATTCAAAATATCCATCTCCTAGTATATTAAATGCACCACCATGTTGTGACATTCAATGGTGGCATGATATTTTGATAGCCAGTTGACACCATAATAATGTCAAATTCTACCATCTCCAATACCAAGAGGTCTACTGGCATCACCTTACCATGTATTTCTATTTCCACTCCTCTACGTATCCTACTTATTATTCCTCCTACTCTCAAAAGAGTATTAATAGCTAGATAGTCATTTATGTTTTTAACATTTAAAACACATGCGCATATAAAATTCTCAAACACAGGATACATACGCACCAGTTTCAAACAGCACATATACATTGCAGGAGTGCATTAGAAGCATACCTGCAATGTTGTCTTACATCAGGGATATCTTGGTGCTGTTGTTGGTGAATGGCAAACACTCTAGTAGGAACTCTTTGTCTAGGACCCCTTACCTGTGGTCTACTCCTATCCTCTCACTAGAAGTCTAGCTTCCTGTTGAATGGTCCTATTTAATTTTTTATCTATCCCTGAGGACAATTGACTGCCTTGTGTCCCTTCTAGTTGCACACCATGATAGAAGATTAGGGGGACTGACCACTCACGCAATGTCTGCTAATGTGCCCAGTCTTCCACAGAGAAACATGCCCAACTGGCCATCTACACTTTCTCAACTCATGAGGGCATCTGGTACGTTTAGTATTTAGGCCTGGGGTAGAGAGCGTCAAAGGTACTTATCTAATTTGGAGAGGAGGGGCTATAGCACTTGATGTTCTGCTTTGCAGCATGTGATGTCTTTTACCACTATTTGTCTCGTTCTACTAACAGTAAGTCTTTTTCCCAAAGCTATTGCTGCTTTGCGGCTCCTCTGTTCCTCTATGATCTTTTTGTTCTACTCGAGATGCTTAACTTTTGTCAACCATTTCAGCATATGTATTTGGCTGAAAGGCCCTTACTGCAAGTCGTAAGTCCAATTCCAAACCTCTTAAGAATCTTTTAGCTAGGGACTTATCATCATTACATACATTTTCGGGAAGGAACTGAATGAGGTGTGATAAATCTATTTTAACTCTTATAATTGGAGATGATTAAGTCAATTTTTGAGATAATTGGGCGTGAAAATATAAAATTATGATGCTTAATTGATTTATATTTCATGTTTAGGTGTGGAAAAGGAGGATTTGATGAAAGATTTAAATTCAAGATGAATTGGAGATAAAAGCAAGTAAAAAGGGAATGCTTTGAAGCTAAAGGAAGTCACACGGTTATACAAACGGCCGTGTGAAGGAATCAGGAGACTACATGGTTCGGATACACGGGCGTGTATCCGACCTGTATCAGCATGGAAGAAGAGTTTCGGGACAGACCAGTACACGGTTGGAATACACACCCGTGAACCCAATCGTGCATAAGAAGAACACATTGAGGAGGACACACGGTAGAGTTACACACTCGTGTAATCAACCGTGTACGAAGAACAAAGAAGACAGAGGAATACACGGCTATTACAAACGGTCGTGTGGGATATACACACCCAGAGTTCACTGATTTAAAGAGATACACGGTTTATCTACACGCCCGTGTAGTATGACGTGTGTCTATCGAAGGAAGATATCTTCAAATCGATTTTAAATCTTTGTCCATATTGAAAAGGATATCTCCTTTCACGCCAGGAGGAGCTACCCCCGGATAAATAGTCGCTTTGAAAGAGAAAAAAA